>JAHWFP010009279.1:0-10833 GCA_023313725.1 Lithobius niger
AAGGCTTAACGTTAGAAATTCGACGCGTCGTCCAGTTAGCCACCGATTCTGCCACCAGTCGCGCTACTTACACCCCAAAAATGAACTGCTCTAACATGCGGACTGAACTGTGAAAGGTACGTGTGACACGCGATACGCGGATTTTAAACTTAAAACACTGCATTGACACCAAATAATTAAACTTTAACAACAATGGCTTCACGCCACGTACCTCTTTGTTCACTCGACGACAAAACAAAGCCTCCGGAGGTTTAATTTCATGAATTTCAAGCAGAAGAGCAACCAAGGTATGTGTGCATTGTACTGTATGATACGCTACGGCGTTTTCAATTCTCATTAAAAGTGTGTTACACGATCCATTGACGTAGCAGTAAATCGTCCGAAGACTTCAAGAATAGTCACCATTACCGTAAAATAATGTTCGTTTAGCGCTGCAACACCGGTAAATCTAATAATGAGAAGGTATCACGTTTTTGTGCATCCCGGTAACACTAATCAATGCTACGATTGGGGTTTTTCGTTCTGCGTGCTTTCAGTTCAGCGCAACGCTTGGACGAGCGTCTAGCATGTTACGTGAAACCGAGGGTTAAGCCTTTACGTATAGGTAGCCTTGTTGGTACTCAATCTACTCATGGAAATATTCAAGACTAGGCTAAACAAGATGCCAATGAAGTCGAACAGAATGAATGTGGCACATAATTTTTTTTCTTTTATAAAACTTTTTTTTTCTGTATAGCCTATGTCTAAATAGTTTTAGAATCCGCATCTGATCTGTATCCAGTGCAGACGACGCCACCATGGTGGCTATTGACTCATTGGGTAATCACCACGGTGGTGCCACCAAATCAATTGGTGACACAACAGTGTGGCCCAGTGTGCAGGAGCCCAAAGTACTGAAACCTCCTATAGATGTACTGGTAAATATTTCTTAATGTTTCTTTGGGAATTAATTTTTCAATTTTGTCCGAAGTGAATTGTTTCAAAGGATTAACTTAAACATGGGATTACTTGGTTACTGAATGGTGGATTTCTCAGTGATACGTTTTTTTTTTAGCCTTCAGTCAAACACACGCCAGCGTCTTTTCCGGGGCTGCACCAAAGGGAGAAGGTCACGGGGCGACGTTTTCGGGGAGGGGGAGGCGGGCAAGCGTGTATGCGGGGAGAGGGCAGGAGTGTGGGGATTGGGGTTAAAGTAATTGTGGGAGAGAGGGCATATGAGGGAGCCATTCACATGTTCGGTCTTCGGTTTGACAAATTTAAAACGAAAGACTGAACACATGGAGGGAGGCGGGAGGGGGGGGGGTGCGCAGCATGCACACGGGCACAACTAGTTTCTTAATATTTCTTTGGGAATTAATTTTTCAATTTTGTCCTTTGTGGAGCGAGAAAGCTGGGAAGAGTATAACAACAACGACTTTTTCCGTCCGTCCATTGCCTTTTTCAACTCGGGATCCGGAACGCAGTACCAGATAGAGATACATAGCTCAGTACCAGATAGAGATACATTAGATTCAGTTTCCAAAATCTGACTAAAATGAATTAAAAACCGAAAGTATAACCGTATAACCGAAAGTATGAAGCAGAAGCGGCCTACAAGTGGCCGGAATTGGCCAACATGTCAGCCCAACACTTATAGTAGTAGGTAACGGCCAGTAAGCTATACAGTTCTTTGAAGGCCGAAGCGGCAGCTGTTCAGTGGAAGGAACCACCATCGTACCAGTTGTTTTTTGCCGCAGGAGGGAGGAAACCGGAGCACCCGGAGGAAACCCTCGTGCAACGGGCGTGAAACAGCCGGAGAAAAACCCGTACGTATATATTTCCCATCACCAGGATCGAACCCAGGTCTGTAAGAAACCAGAGATGTACAGCCGGAATCAAGACGCCTGTCGAATCTGCCGCCCCAATGCTCACGGCTACCCGTGCACCCACCTATGGAATGGTATAGAGACAAACGGTTTTCACCGTTCGATTCAGAGTCCAAAAATGAGTTAAAATGAAAAATAAAATAAACCGGAAGTATGAAGCGGACGTGCCCCAAAAGTGACAGAAGTGTACAAAAGATCGGTTGCGACTAGGTAGTCGCTGCAGCCGCTTGTTTCATTTTCTTTTTAACAGAGCCGTTAATTTTCATTGTGAGAATGAAGACAAAGGCTTTAGATATTAAGCATTCCTTAGCTCAGGCATGCTGAATCTCATTAAGCTCTTCACAATAAACACCCAATTTTCAAAAAAAATTCGTACCCACTTCACAATAACATTGCTGGAGAAAAGTAAACAATATGTGAGCATCGCGGTTCCACGGTAATCCGTTCAGAGCGCAGAGTCCAATCATCTCAGAAATGGAGATACCACTTTCTAATGCAGCAGCAGACATATGGGAGGCACAACAAAGCTTGTTCCATGAGGGAGGTAAATCAATTTCCTTTTCTGACAAAATCCCGAACAAGATTTGCTCAAGGATTGGGATCCAAAAATGATCTGGTCACGTTCCCTCGTGAATCGAAGGGTTCTCTGAGGCATGTTATGGGGATTATGGGGGATAATCTGACGCTAAACAGCAAACAGTTTCCTTCACTTGGTTAATTGTTTGCAGGCTTTTACTAAATCAGAACATGTGGGGAATGAAGACTTGAGGATAATGTTGTTGGTATCCTGAACTTATAACTTAATAAGAGGCATCTAACGAGGATACTGTGAGGACGAGACTATTGACAAATGATGAAACTAGCACAAAAGACTGTTTGACAAATAGCGAAACTAAGCCTACGAGACTGTTTGACAAATAGCGAAACTAAGCCTACGAGACTGTTTGACAAATAGCGAAACTAAAACAGTGGAACTATGAAGAAGAGACTGACAAATGATGAAACTATGACGGAGACACTCTTTAACAAATGATAAAACAATGACAAAGAGACTGTTTGACAAATGGTGAAACTAAGCCTAAGAGACTGTTTGACAAATAGCGAAACTAAGCCTAAGAGACTGTTTGACAAATAGCGAAACTAAGACAATGTAACTATGAAGAAGAGACTGACAAATGATGAAACTATGAAGGAGACACTCTTTAACAAATGATAAAACAATGACAAAGAGACTGTTTGACAAATGGTGAAACTACGACAAGTCACTGACAAATAGCGAAACTAAGACAGAGTTACTACGAAGAAGAGACTGACAAATGATGAAACTTTGTCAGAAACATTCTTTGATAAATGATAAAAAATACGACAAATAGACTGTTTCCAAATGGTAAATCTACGACAAAGAGACTGTTTGACAAATGATGAAACTAAGACAGTGTAACTACGAAGAAGAGACTGACAATGAAGAAACTATGAAAGAGACACTCTTCGAGAAATGATAAAACTACGGCAAAGAGACTGTTTGGCAAAGAGACTGTTGACAAATGGTGAAACTAGGAAGAAGAGGCTGACAGATGATAAAGCTACGACAAAGAGACAGTTTGACAAATGGTGAAACAATGACATTGAGACTGTTTGATGGTGAAACTGCGACGCAGAGACCAATAAATGGGGACACTATAACAAAGAGACTCTTTAAAAAATGGTCAAACTACAACAATACGAATTTGAAAAAAGGAAACTGCGACAAATAATGCTTGACAAAGAGTGAAAATGCAACAAAGAGACTGTTCCGCAAGTTGTGAAACTGTGGCAAAGAGACCATGACAAATGGTGAAAGTATGACAAACAGTTGTTTGATGAATGGTGAACCTATGACAAAAACAGTATTTCACAAACGATGAAACTACGACAGTTAGACTACAACATTTAGCAGTTGTGCAATGATAGTGGTGTAATTGAACGAGTAGTAGCATTAACAACACCTGACCGAATAGTGGAATGAATAGACGTACGAAAACCACAACGTTCGGTAACAATGCGGTTTACCGGTCGAAGTCAGTCGAATGGCGAAGCCACAAGATCGACAGAGTCTGGTGCACTGCATTGTAACCTAACAATGTGGTTTAACAGACTTATAGAACTACCCCACTGTTGAGACTTGCATTTTTAATTCGCTGAAACATTGTTGCTCGATTCCGAATTGTTCCTTCGGCGAACACTGCAGGGTAATTGGGAACTTGCCTTATCACTCAACAACAGAAGGGAGGAAGGGAAAAGGTGATTTGGGGTTGTTCGAATTTTCTGATGTGAAAACGGAAACTAAGAACAAAATTGTTCGTGTGTTTTTCACGTTGTTCACTGTCAACCAGTGTTTTTAATTTTTATGTTTGTGATACTGATGTTTGTGATATTGTTGGTGTTCATGGGCATCTGGTAAAAAAAAAAAAATTATTTCCAGTAATTGCGTCTTAGCTAAATATAAATTATGTCCCACTATTCTTTTTTGCAGTAAAAACAAATTTTGCCAACCGTTTTGACAACTAACCAAATATTGGAGGATGCTCATCCATCTCTTCAACTCACACCCTGCTCGGTGAAATTCTGGCCACTGCAACTGAGCACTCCTCCAATGCTTGGTCCGTCAGCAAAATGGTCAGCAAATAAATAATAGTTTCTTTAAACTGCGCATAATTACGGGCAATAAATGCACGAAATTATTTGCTATAACTAATTAGTTTTTACTTGGTATCACAAAACATTAAAATCATATACATCAAACAATGTTGCAAACGTTCAGCAACCGAAGGTTAAGGCCGCCCGCGCACTGGGCAGCCAGGTCGCGCGGCCAGTGGGCGTTGCGGCCAAAAAAACACGCCGACGGGCCGCGCGGCCACGTCAGTTTTTCATTGATAATTCTCGATCACGTGGTTAAAAATGAAAATGGAGCACGTAAACGGTCGCGCTGTGGCCACCTGCACGCCACCCGGGATCCCAGTGGCCGCGGCGACTGTCTGGCCGTGGCGGCCAAGTGCGCGTTGATGCATATACCGTAAGCATTCTCGTTGGTCGCAGCGGCCTGGCCGCGTGGCTTGGCCACTGTGTGCGTAGGAGCCCTAATGCACGGATACGAAAACAGTACAGTAGTACAATATTTATTAATGATTAGAAAACAAAAACGAACTCTTGTGATGTTTAAGGTAAGGTTTAACTTAAGCAATGCCAAAACAGCAAAGGAAAACGAACAAGCTTTCCTATAAGGTTCCATATACCACAATATTGCTGAAGTGTTAAATCCACGTGAAACCTTACTGCGGTCTTCAACCATTGCAACCACAAAAAAGGCAAACACTGCAAGGATTAGAAAAGCAAAAACTAACAGTTACTACGACGTGTTGCAATCCAACGCAGATTAAATTAGTGCCCAACTTTCAAATATTTTAACGCCTAAACCTAGAAACTAATACGAAACGGCTTTGTTTCGAAGTGATCATTGAATAATATATTTCTTATATTGATTAAATTTAAAACCATCCAGTTTTCTTCATTTCGGCGCTTGGCCGACGTCAGTAACGCCAACATGGCGCTAGCCAACTTCCGGTTCTCGTCTGAATGAGATTCGCGAGAGGCCGCTCCTACAATATATTTATTTATTTATTTTATTTACAAAATTATTGTAACCCGCTATAAAGAGCATGGCAGCAATTTCAGATTAAAAGAACAATTTTAAAAATAGAAGAAGTATGGCGGCGCCCGTTGCACTCCGTTCTCGCCTCTGCTCTCGCCTGACGAAGGTTAATGCATATATTGGGCAGGTTGCCACAAATGGGAAAACCCTGTATAGTTTAAAACGATGCAAACGCTAATTTATAAAATCGAACAGCTATTGGAAAATTAGTTCAAACTTTTGCCTGTTCTAGGATAAATTTTGCAAACAGCATCAAAGTTTAACTGTAGTTATGCGTGTTTTACCCTACTCGTCGGAGTTGAGTTTCTCCAACATTTTGCACTCCATAACAATTATTATTATGGCGGCTGCCATCCCATAATCTCAAAGCGGAAGTATCACATTTGGCTGCACCTTAAATCGTGAATCTGTTTGTCCGCATACATCGTCCTAGGTAAAACACGCACAGCCACAGTTAAACTGCGCAAAATTTATCTATACCACACGCCATGGCCGTTTGCTGTGACGTGTACATCACGTGACTGGGCTAGTCCAATCAGACGGCCAAACATCCGTTGTTCTCGTTCGTCATTGGCTAACTCATGGTGACGTCACTGCAAACAGGCATTGCGCATGGTTTACAACAGACGAAAAGTTGAACTAATTTTCCAATAGCTGTTCGATTTTAAGAATTGATGTTTGCATCGTTTTTAAGGTGTGATGTAGGCCTGCAGCGTTTTCACATTTGTGGCAACTTGCTTGTAGTATAAACGTTTCGTCGCGCACCACAGGAGTGATGACGAAATAAAGCATGTGTATCTAACGAATATCATTCAGGCGAAAGCAGAGGCGAGAATGGTGGGCGCCGTGGGTGCCCGCCTGGTTTCTTGTTTTTAAAATTGTTGTTTTAATCTGAAATTGCTGTTATGCTCTTTATAGGGCGTGACAATAATTTTGTAAATTAATAAACAGTTTGTAGAATTGGCCTCTCGCGAATCTCATTCAGACGAGAATCGGAAGTTAGTTGGCGCCATGTTGCCGTTACCGGCAGTGGTCAAGCACTGGAAGGAATGCAGAGTGCGAAGGTTTAACGAAAGCATTGTTTCTAGCACAGTTGCGACCCCCTGACGTGAGTGTGGCTTGGGACGATGACCTTGCAGAGCAGGCGCCGTGGACGTCATACGGAGGGCAATCGGGGCGGCATAGCAGGAAAAGCTCTGCAGTATTAACATGGGCACTCTGGCATCAGGCTCGTCCTTCCTTTATGCCACTCCTGCCGCTACTTAATTCACCATTCTTCGACCACTTTCTCCTTTCTTCTTCCGCCTGTAGAATGGGATTCGCCTTCGTCTGGGCTTGACCGTTTTGCCTGGTGGGAGGTGCCCCCGACCTTTTTCTGGCCCTGGAGATCTGGTCCGCTTGTCTCCCGTGGCCGGCGACTTTGGACTTCGTGTACCAGAGCCACAGAATGTTACCTTCTTCATTGCCATTCCCCCGTTCAACCTTGGCCAACAACGAACGCGCCCGTTTCTCCCCCAATGATGATGGATCGATGGTGGTGGCGAAATTACGTCACCTCTGCCACGCGGGGTCACGAGCGCTTGTCATTGCTGGCGTGTCACGTGCGCCAAATGGGGCTCGAGACGACGACCAGGCAGCGCGGACGTACAAGAGGACCAAGAAGCAAACCAGACGAATGCGTTTTGGGAAAGTGGCTGTGACCTTATCGCGTTGCGCTGCCCGCACTGGCTGCACGTACGTCGCCGCTGTTATGCCGGGAAGCAAGAGTTCACGTCGAGGGGGAAAAGGCTTTAAGCTGTATGGAAATTTGTTTGGGTTCTATTAGTTACTAATCCGATACCTGTTGAGAGCTGATAGTCCGTTGCCGATATTAATGTTGGAATTTAACAATTTTTTTCTTTTTAAAACTTAAACCCGTAACGTACCCGGTACCCATTTTTCTCAATACTCGACAAGTAAGACTTTATCGTACATCATTATCTAAGCCAAATTCTACGCTTTTCCCAGCTTTTTCCAAGTCACAGTAGTTCCATTTTCTACGCTGATTTCCAGGCACAGTTGATCCATCCAGTTTAAACGCATTGCATATGCTGAATAAGTGATCATGGGACGAAAAGCCAAAAAAATGGTAATTTGTAAAAAAAAAAAAAAGTTTAAAATAATAATTTGCCTACACTAGATCGAAAGAAGTAGGCTAGAAATCATGAAACAGGAACAAACATTATCGGGTATGAAATAGAAAACTGGCCTGGATTTAATACCAGCTTCTTTCGCAGCTTCTTTCGTAGCAGCGAAATACTGGCAATTCTTTTTTCAAGAACGAAGACTTTTCATGGTAATTTTATGGGGGGGGGGGGGGGGGGTTATTTTAATATTTCCTAATCTTAATTGCTGAAAATTACGATATGAGAAAATTCCGGTTTTTCCCAAACTGATATTGACAATCTGTCAGTATTCCGTATATGTCTTATGTCCCGTAAAACGGCCCTAGAAAATTTTTCCAGACTTTTTCAGCCGTGGTATGAACCCCGTCCATACTACATTGATCTGGTGGGAACGAGTCCCACTGACTAATAAGCACTGATTATTAAGACACACGCTAGTGCGTCGCCCATCAAGATTCAACGATAACATTAACGTCCATCTTACCCACATAAAATATACATGAGGATGGCGATCACTTGTGTCTTTTACAGTCAAGGCAGTTTCGCTGTTTTCAGGCATCTCAGGAAAAATAACAACGTGACAGAAAATGCTAAAACTTAGTTTGATTGGTAGACTTTGGTCGCCTGACAACATAAAAAGTCACTATCAGAGAAGCGGCTTAACGTTTTCTTGTTGAAAAAAAGGTGTGAATTACGTCAATATTTTGCTGCAGTGACTAGTGACAAACATAATTTCTTCATGTAGTGCACAAAGCTGAAATTTTGCAGTTTAACCGTACTGTGGGAAGTGCCTTTTGCTGGTTTGGGGGTTAAGGGAAGTTACTAATCAATCTCAATACTCATTTAAGAGCAGAGTAAGACAGACGAAAAACCTGTTAAAAAAAACAAAACGAAATCGTTTGGTGTTTACGGTAAGGCTTAACTTGACCAAAGGTAAAACAGAAAAGGAACTAGACTAAAAAGCTTTCCCTGTAAGGTTTCAGATACCATGGTGTTAAGTGTTAATTCTACGTGAAATCTTACTGCGGTCCTTAAAATGGAAACCTACTAACTAGGGGCCCCCCCCCCCAAAAAAAAAGGATCGTAAAACTGGAATTTCGAATTTTCGTCTTGTAAAGAAAAAGAAAAATGTATTTTATTAATTTGCACCAAAAAGATACACCCAGCTTTCCGGTCGTTTGAAGTCGTGATATCAAGCACCAAGCTCTTTCGCCAAGTTAATCCCACCGACTTCAAACGATAAATGAAGTAAGCGAAAATTGCGAAGTAGGCGATTTTCATATTTTTTTTTGTAACCTGAACTCGGTGGGATTAACTCGGGGTTACAAGGAGCTCAGCACCTTCAGAACCGCCTTGGAATTTATTAAGGTACGGGAGAAAAGCAGGAGGTAAGGTAGGTGGCACCATCTCTCGATACCAACTGGCAAATTATGCAAAACTGACGTTGTGTTTAAAATCTGTCAAAGGTGGTAGTGGTGGGCAGCAATTCTCGTCGATTTGATGTTTTAGGAGCATTGCGAGACGAGACGGCCTTTCATTTAGGGGGCTTTGGTGCAACTTCGCTGCAAGAGCTCCAGCCAGAAGCACCGGCGAAGCTAAAAAAAAATGTGAAAAAAAAAGAGAAAAAAAACACATCACTACAGAGTCGCTCCAATGCAACAAACTCCAGCAGCAACACTCGATCTGAAATTGTATGGACTTGCTGCCGAAATGCTGACAACACAGTTTTCTTTTCGGTTTCATGATAGAGCGCTGTACGTTACAAAATTATGACCCATGGACAGCTTCATTCTACAACAGCGCCTCGCCAATTCGTTGCCATAGCGCCTTTCTCCTTTTCCAACTCCTTCCACCTATCTCCTCCCCTCCCACCACCTCCATTTCGTTTTCTCGCTCGGTTATCATACCAAAACCTCTCCACCGACATGCAAACCTAAACAGTTTCGAATACTGCACTCGTCTTTTTCTCGTCACTGGATTCCCGAAGAAGTCATTTTTTGAGGCACTTTATTCCTATAGCTATCGTTTACTTATTTTTCATTTCTTTATTCGATTCGTGTGGAATTTACTCGAATACGTTTTACTTTTCCGTCAAAGAAGGGATATCGAGAGCACAAATTGGAAATTACGGCGGCGGATTGGGGGAGGTTTACGCTATCTTTTCACCTCAGCGGCCTCTCCACCCAAAGGCGATGACCTCATTACGACACAGTCGAACAGCCATTTTGAAAAACTTTCCCGTTCTCGTTGCGACCGTAAATTCAAGATTTTTAGAAACTTTGTATATTATTATTATTATTATTTTTTTTAGTAAACGAAAGACTTGAAGTGGTTATTGAAAGTTTTTAGCAGTGATAGAGCGATAACTTGTTTGAGATAGGTGTTATTTAGAATTTATAAGGTTCGGGAGGAGAATTTGTGCCTGATATCCCCTTCTGTAACATCTTACATTCAAACAATTCAAATTGTGGTTGTGTGGACGTAAATTTTTTTAGAGATATGTTCCTGGTCACATTGAAATACTACAAGTTCATACCCAATATACACTGTTTAATAATTTTCGGCAGACAATTATTTAACAGTGTATATTTATTTGGTATGAACTTGTGGTATTTCAATGTGACCAGGAACATATCTCTGAAAAAATCTTACATTCATTCCTATTAGTTCCGTTAAAGTTTATAGAGGGCTTCGTGATTTTTATGTGGCCTGGGAAGAATTTCTACTCAGTTGTCTTCCTAAAATTAAAGTAAACGAAACTAGCTTGTATGTATTTAATTTTTATTTAGTTCAGCTTAGTTGTAATTTAGTTTACTTTAGATTTGGGCTAACAAATGGGCAAATATTACCAGATGGAACGCGTGACGCCCCCTTAAAAATAAAAAAAAAAAAAACCCTTTTTTTTCCCCCCCCCCCCCCCCTGGGGGGTCTGGATTGGCCAGCCCCACAACTGTTTACAATAAAGAGAAATGGATTTGAAGCGGTTTACTCTATTACAGTAATTTAAAACTGGGATCTTACGCACTACTGCAAGAAAACACGGAAATTTCGTATATGACCATGGAAATGTGCACGGCAAACGCACAAACTACGCTGCAATAATAACCTCTTCCGG
>JAHWFP010009281.1:0-14602 GCA_023313725.1 Lithobius niger
AGAGAGGTGGTGTTTGCCTTATGAACAGTAGGGAGAAAACTCACTTCAGTGTGACTGCTGGAAATTAGTTCGCCTTGGACCTCTCTTCTTGATCTCCAGATGTTGCAAATCATTTTTCATGGACAATCTACGAGAACGTTTACAATATTGCCCACTTTCCCGTTGTCCTGCCTCTCAATGATTACATCAACAGGGATGAATACAGCCTTTCAGATTTTTCTTTCCGATATTGGCTGCCTTCACTGCTTGCGGACATTCACCAAACTAACTAGAACTCATATTTGTTGAGTGCCAATATGTTATAAGAAACATAGAGCATGCTTTTCGTGTTATCACGGATAGTTCCATTCAGTGAAACACGGTTGAGTACCAAACAGGGACAAACTAGACTCGTCAGACCATCACAAGACCGAAAAGGATTTGTAAGAGAGTTTGCCTTTTCTCTCAAACAGAAATTCCTGTGAAGGATGTCTGGGCGCTGATACGCCTGAAATCTGGGCAAATCACACCCATTCCGTCTACTTTTTGGAAGATAAAGTGTTATCATTTGGAATCTTGCTAGAGATCTGCAACTACTTGGCAAGTTTTTTGCTACAGTGTTTAGTGCACAGAAGAGTAATGTTTTGTATCATACGTATTCATTTCTCAATCCTCGTTTTAGTATGATTTTGATTTCTGCCTTCAATCCGGCAACATGGCTTCATGCAAAAAGCAGTTGCAACTGTCTAGCTTCCAGGCGTATGCTTGGGCAATGGCATGGGGTTTCAATTTTTCTCAGATCTGTAGTTTTTGTCTTGAACTGCATTTTAACCATTGTTGCCACATAGGAAAACTCCGATTCTGATTGTTGCTAGGCTTGATTTCAGATTTTGATAATATACTTATTTGGGTTCCGCATATAAAGCAGTTGCACGACAAAAGCAACCATTCATGAAATGTCTCGTGGACTTTGACAAACCAGTGTTGTTGCGTTTGTCCTGTGTACTCGTCTGATCAAAGCAATAGTTCTAGCAATAGTTCTCTAAAGATTTCATATCTTGATTATCATTGAGGTATCTGCGGTGTAGCTAGCGCATATCATAACACAAGTTCAGCACAAAGCTTGTGTAAGTAAACAGGAAAGCTCTACTCGCCATTCTGGCACAAGCATTCTCTTTATAGTATGGCGTCAATCTGTGTGGTACTAGAATTCTACTCCAGGCCTTTAAACTGAGTCAATGGCCTAACTAAGCAATCCAGTCCAAGAGGAAGTAGAGGTTCACATTTCCTTGGAAGAATATTTTCGTGCTTTTCCTGGAAGGGTTATAGTGAATCTGAAGATCTTGTTTACCTCAGCTGGCTGAGTATGGGTTTATGCCCACTAACCCATGGCAGGTGCTTTTTCCTAAATGAAACTACTTGCTTTTGGCCTTCAGCTGACCACCAAGGCTATTCTCTTGTGTTCACTGATGGAGCCTAAACTGATTATGCTGTTGTGTGGCATATGTTTGTATCTCACGGGCCTGCATTGCAGACTCCCGTCAGTGTGCATGGCAGACCTGGAGGCAATAGGTCGAGCTCTGCTTCATTGCTAGAACTACTCAGGAGCATTTTGCTATCTTCACAACCTCCAAGAGTGCAATTCAGTGCATAAA
Organism: Lithobius niger; assembly: GCA_023313725.1. Classification (NCBI taxonomy): domain Eukaryota; kingdom Metazoa; phylum Arthropoda; class Chilopoda; order Lithobiomorpha; family Lithobiidae; genus Lithobius; species Lithobius niger. The sequence continues at coordinate 1,635 of JAHWFP010009281.1, forward strand.
ATATTTGATCCATCACACAGTCCTATGGTTCACTCAATTCAGATCAAGTGCCATTATTAAAAAAAAGGCAAAGAGGCAATCCAATGTTGGGCTCCAGGCTATGTCGATATTCTAGATGCACTCAAGTTACTGTCTGTAAAGATTCTACCGGTATTAGCACCTGAGATTCGCTCTGGTCATTCTTCTTGGTCTATGGGAGGAGGAATGGAATAAGGTTTTGTATAACAAGCTGTGTGCAGTCAAACCGGATGTTTGAAGTTGTAGCCCGGCGACCATCATCACTGCCTGTGTCATAGGGCAGAGGGGATTATGGCTTGTCTCCAGGTAAGTAGAACTTCTTTGCTTCATAGACACTTGCCCTGTGGCGTAATATAATACAACAGTGTACACTGTTCAGCCACATCTTCTGGGTTATTCTCTATGGCTCTTCAGCCACATCTATGAAGGATTAATTCTATCTGGCTCTACAGCCACAGGAGCTTGGTCTAGCCTTTTTAGACAAACTGCATACAGTAAAACTTGATGTTTTGTCTGGCGAATTGGGCCAGGCTGCAGTTACGCCAGGCGAATTAAATCTAAGTGAATTACTCTGTAGTTCTTCAGCTTATTTTATGGCGTAAGCCAACCTTTTTTCTTTTTAGCTACATGCCTTTTCTCATGTGTTGTGACCCATTTCGCCCCCCCCCCCCCCCCAAGTTATCTCTCGTCTTTTGTCTTTTGTTTCTTGGCTAACATGTGTATTGTGGACAGACTTAAGTTTCGTTTAAATACAGTTACAATAACTGATACACCCTATCTTCATTTATTCCTTGGCTTATCGTGTTATCTTACACGATTTTAAAACCCTATGAAACCTCCAACCCCATTTCATAATGTCAGCGTGAAGGAGCACCTCTAACGACCTTGGGAGTCGGTGAAACCTGCGTGAGATGTCTCCACCAGCATTTATGAGAATAGTCCCTGTGTTGCTCGTTGCACAGTAGCATTTGATCTGATCAACAGGTGATTTGTTTCAGATCTAACATGATGACTATAGGTCAACCCTGACAGCACTACAAGCCCCATTGTAAAATCAAATCCTTTACCAGCAAAACAGCAAACAAGGTTTTGAGCACATTAAGATGGAAATACCCGAAAATAAATGTGGACAATGTTGTGGATGTTTTGGCTCTGGATTTCACTGGCATTGCAACTAGAAGGTCTATTGAACCAAAACGAATCATACCAACTCCACCATTGCGTGTGAATATTCTCGAGCTCTCCAGTTGGGTTGGGAGAAATGTTAGTAAAAAAAATGTTAGCCAGTGTTTAAATGTGCAAAGAGGGCAATCCATTTAAATTTGACTTTGGCTGGCTCCGCTTATTTTGGCCTTCTTTGCACATTTAATCAAATGAATTTAAATATGACAAACAACAGGGATGATGGCAGAAATAGTAGAGAGTTACTGTGTGAAACTTACGTAGTTAGTTAATTCGATCAAATATTATATGGTGCTGCTCATTTTTTTATTCATTTTTTTGTCCAAAACTGGTATTCAGGAAGAGGGAAAAAAATTACGGAACCTCTATTTTCTTTTTCAGTTTGAATTCCTTAATTTGTCGAAAGACCCATGTGACTCTCAAGAAATTGTTACTAACTGCAAGAACAAGTGCATCGATGAGGCTTTAGACAAACTTGTTAACTGCAGGTAAGTGCAAATTGAAAGTTTTAAATTAGTCTACAAGCTTACAGTTCGACATCTTCTGTCTCGACTAATATGGTCCTTACATGAGGAAGTCTTAATCAGTAACGACTTTTGGTCTCATAACGAAACACTTTTTGTTTTCTGTTATTTGGAAATTACATGTCAAAATACTAACCTTATAGTGTTATGTTTGTTGCCAGAAACGCTTTACTGAGCATTCACGCTAATAAATTATTTTCAAAATTATATCTTCAAAATTTCAAGACTTGTTCATGATTCCCGCCTTGCTTTTTCCATATTTGGAGTCGTGATATCAAATGCAAAATTAAGTTCTTTTGCAAAGCTTATAGTAATACTTATACACTTATAGTAATACTTCGAAGGTTAAATACAGCATTTGAAAATTCCTTACTGTGCAATTTTCCATATTACATAACGCTTGAGTCTTAGTTCGTACGATTAACATGGATAGAACTTGACGTTTCATATCACGACTTCAAACTATTTTGTCTCTTTTAAATTTGAAGGACATCAGATGGCAATAAGTGTAATGAAAAAATGGCCACCAAATTTCAAGATGGTGTACATTGCACATTACATGGGCATAAATCCTTCTGCCCTGGCTACTTTAATCATGCGTCAACTCCGTTACAATGTAGTTTTCATACGACGCATTTTGGGGCCACGTCGTGTGATCCATCATTCAGTGCTAAAAGGTAAACAAATACTGGAGTCGATGACAGCAAGCTATGATCGCCAACGTTTACTTCTGTTGTTGCTGAGGCTTAATACTGACATGCTACTTTTATTTGAATTGAGAAGTTGAGCAAATAAAAGATACTCTGTGTTGAGTATGAAAATTTAGGTCCTATCGCTACAGAGTATGTTACACATATTAATTTGACTCGCAGGAATTTATTGGCACGCTCATGGAGAGGCATGGTTAGGTAGGATATAGTCCGGAGGAATTTAGCCATTATTTTAGTAAAGCTTGCACGGAGAGGTGTAAAGCATTTTATTTCTGGAACTAACTCAAAAGGATATGCTCTTTAAGTTCTGTAGGGTGCCAAGCTGAAAACCTTGGGCATTAAAGAGGACGGACAAAATGGCGCCCAATCTTAACTCAATTTTTGCCATTTTGGCCTATTATGCATGAACTGTTAGTGGTACAGAAAAATGGTTGAGATAAAATTTGTTTGCAATAATGTACTCTATAATGTATATCCAATTACATTTTTTTCATATCTCTTACAGTTTTCGAAGAAAAAACCAGCCATTTTAGGCCATTTAAGCCTATTTAATGCCCCTATAGATGTGTCTATTTGCCAACTTAAAACTTTCAACCACTGCTGCGCTGTTCTGATTCAGTTAGGTTCATTCGAAAGGTGGGAATGTTTTCTTTTTATCAAGTGTAATTAAAAGGGTGTTCTATTGTTCGAGACCGAGTTATGCCCGTTTTACTAGGGGCTGGTATCACAGACACCATTCGATTTTTCGCTCATTTTCAACTTTCAACTGCTATTCTGACGTTTCTAATTTACGTGGACGACTTCAATAAGATTCATCGAAAAATGGGAATGTCTTCTATGCATGAACGCTAAATTAAAGGGTTTATCATTTTTAGGGACCAAGCTATGCTCTTTTTATTAGGGGCTGGTATCACAGTCGCCGTTCGATTTTTAGTTCATTTTCAAGTTCCAATGGGCGTAGCTCGGTCCCTACCAGTGATAGTGCCTTTTAACCCTTTTAACCTTTTTACTCTTGATGCACAAAAGACATTCCCACCTTTCAAATTAATCTAACTGGAGTCGTCCACCTAAATTTAGAAACGTCAGAATAGAATTTGAAAGTTGAAAATGAGCGAAAATTCGAAAGGCGTCTGTGATACTAGCCCCTAGTAAAACGGGCATAACTCGGTCTCTAGCAATGACAGACCATTTTAATAACCCTTGATGTAAAGAAGACATTCCCACATTTCGAACCAGCCTAATTGTAATCATCCACCTAAATTTTCAACGTCGAAATAGCATTTGAAAGTTTAAAATGAGCGAAAAATGAACGGTGTCTGTGATATCACCATCTAGTAAAACGGCCATATCTAGGTCTCTAACAATGGTAGACGCTTTTAATTACAATTGATAAAAAGAAGACATTCTTACCTTTCCAATGAACCTAATTGGAGTAATACAATTGAATTAGAAACGACGCAGCAGTGGTTGAAAAATTTAAGTTGGCAAATTGAGACATCTATACACGTTAAATAGGCCTAAATGGCCAAAAATGGCCTAAAATGGCCGTTTTTTCTCAAACACTGTAGGAGATATGAAAAAAACATGGGAGGGCTTTAGGAGTTCGCAAACTTGAACATGGTGGGGGCCATTGCTAAAGGTGGCATGTCTTATGCTGTGGCAAAATATGTTGAAAATACCCACCATATTGCGGATGTTAGTGGAACCCAAATCCTGTATAAGGAACCAACTGAATAAATCAGGATTCAAATGGAAGAATACACAATCAGTGTTAATAAAATGCGTCGTATGAACACCATTAAGAATTTTAGCAGCATGGAACAGTGGACCAAATAGTTTAAAGACCTTCCTGTAAATAATATCTGACATTTAGGTCAGCTGACTTTACTTTCAAGATAGCGGGTTTGGTTATGCCAGCATCACTGTGCTGATCCCGTTTTTTATGATTTTTTTCTGTTTTTTTTTTTTTATCTTGTTATTGGCTTTTTTTGTAAGGATCCTTGTGAAAATGTCTCCTTTCTCACGTTCTTGCTGTCCCCATCACATTGTATTTCGTTGTTTAGGTGACCAAGACCAGCAATATACTGGTAGAACATTTACTATCGTTTTTAACGTGTCCTTGTGGGATTAGACTTTTCAGGAGATTTCCTTATTTTTACAGGGATTTTATACGTGTATTGCAACAAAAATTGCCTATTTTATTATCTTCCTGTCTCCCTCATCAGCACACGTCTTGTGTTACAAGAAGAATTACAGTTAAAATCTGACACTTTTACGAAAACTGAGTTAAGACTGTGACAAGGTTCTATGAACCTTAATTTAATCCATTATCGTATCATTTTGAAAAAAATCTGGCTAGAATCGCCAAAAATAGCAAAATTACAAGGTTCTATCTACACTATCGCACGAAAACTCAGAATTGCAGCGTTCTGTTTGCAGCAGCCAATTGTCGTGAGTGGCTGCACCCACGTAACTCAGCCAAAATGGTTCCTGCCTCGCCTATCATTGCCTCTGGTTCTTGGGCTGTGTATAGAAAAATTATGTCGCTTTTCGAAGCTATTGAAGCAAGTTCAGACTTATTTGAACCTAGTGGATATGAGAATATGCCAGAAACTGAAGACAGCCTATGTGATATGGAACCTTTCACTGAAAACGACTATTTGCTTAAAACATGAACGTTAAGGTTATTGCACTGTAAGCCCTGAACCATTTTGAAAACCTTAATATATGAATGGAGGCTGTCAACCAAACACAAATATCCATGTTACAGGGAACTGCAGTTAGAACTATGTAACACTTCACATCAAACATACACAATGTTACGAGTACTTCCATACACAATGTTTCGAACTATGTAATCCTAAAAAAATGGGAGGGATTTTTAAATTTTTGTTGTTGTACTGTTCACAATTATTTAATGCTTTGTGGAAAATGTTTGAATTGTTAGGCCATTAATGAAGTATTAAGCAGTTTTTCGTTTTATTTACGTTTCAAAATCTAGACACACGCTAGTGTTTCCCCGCCAAGTAGACGTTTTATTGTTGTTGGAGCTTAATTGTCAGAGCGTAATTGTTAGAGTGTTATTGTTGTCAGATGGCGGCTCACTAGCAGACCGTGTCTTTTAACTGAAATCAACTTATACGTGATTTCAGCATACTGGTGTAAATTCCCCATGCGGTAGAAATCTTTGCAAATCGTTTGAATCAGGTGTCTTCGGTCCAGTAACAAAGAAAACGTCAACACGAAAATGTGGAAACGTGTCCTTCATGGAGAAAAAGTGTCCTCAATAACGTTGATTTGTGTTACTAGTGACTAGTAACTAGTAACTAGTCCGCAGGCTCCCATGTTAATTCTCATAGGGTATAACGACACGTCTACAGCTCATTAGGGAAAGTTGCCAGATCTAAATTTCGGCAGACAGGTAAAGCGTCATATGGGAAAGTGCCTTTTTCTAAAATGGGGGTTGCAGCTAGAAGCACGTGGCCCTGAAATGGCTCGTAAGTGCAAAATTATTGTTGTAACCATTGTTTGTACTGTCATTCAACAGTAGACTATAACATGCTTAAGTGTTGCACGCTTATCGTTTCAGTACTTATATTGTCAGAATGCACTGTTTTGGCAAATAGGTGGTTCACTAAGAGACAGAATATCTTTATCTTTTATTGCAAAGGTTTGGTCTTTTTTTTTTACGGTACACGAATCCAAACTGAATTATCTGCCCCACCACGATAAAAGGGACAATTTTGCTGGAAAGATGATTAGGAAATAAAATGCACATCGTCAGCACAGGTGGGAACGTATTCTTCATGGAGAAAGTGTCCTCAATGACGTGACGCAGACATTTTATTTTATGTAGACTTACTGTTCTTGCAGTCTAGTGTAAGTGACGAGTAATTTTAAACAGCTGACCAGTTTATTAGTTTTAGCAGGGTTAGCATAAATATAAGAGGACGTGTATATAATGCGCTCCTGGTTTTAGTAATCTTCGTCTGCCACCAGAATATTAGAACTGTATGAACATTTACCATTCCGTGAGTTTGTAGTTGCGTTCATAATGATTAACGGTTACCTCGGGAGAGCCAAGTTAAGGGGGATGCGCTGATTGAGTGAGCGAAGCGAACGAAAATCAGCGTTTGTTAGCCAGTGCGCTCAAAAATCTGATTAAATAGACTTAAGCATGCGAAACATGGGCATACAATACGCCAAACCATGTCCATTTGGCTAGTGTAACGGTTAATTGGACAATAGCAAACGTAAGAATTATGAATTAGAAAATTTATAGACACTCCAGACAAAAAAGGCAGAGGTCACTATTAGACAGTGGAATTCTTTGTATTCACAGGCCTATGAAAGTTGTGATATCCACCCAAAACCAAAACTGGTATAAGAGCAGCTGCCAAGTTTCCAAGAAGGGTCGGCCTTTCAAAGTAGTGATATCATTCAACCAGGGAAAGACCGCCAAGGTTAATCCTATTAGCCAAGTTAATCGCACGGAATAATACTTTGGACGTTAAATGAAAACTTGAAGATTGCTACCGCTCCATAGGAATTGATTAGGTCCTTGCAATTACCATACTGTTACGCTTGTTATTAATTCATTTGGAATGACAATAGCAAATTCGAAATTTATGAATGAGAACATTCATACAATAAAATACCTCCACACAAAAAAAGGTAGGGGTGACAATTACACCGTGGGATTTTTGGTCATTCACAGGCCTATGAAAGTCGTGATATCCACCCAAAACCAAAACTGGTAAGAGAAGCCGCCAAGTTTACAAAAAGGGTCGGCCTTTCAAAGTAGTGATATCATTCAACCAGGGAAAGGCCGCCAAGGTTAATCCTATTAGCCAAGTTAATCGCACCGAATAATACTTTGGACGTTAAATGAAAACTTGAAGATTGCTACCGCTAGTAGCAATCTTCTAGTTTTCATTTAACCTTCGAACTATTAGTAGGTGTGACTTTGAAAGGCCGACCCTTTTTGTAAACTTGGCGGCTTCTCTTACCAGTTTTGGTTTTGGGTGGATTACATTTTAACTGCTTGCCTTAAAAATATAGGAAAAAAATATTTAATGGGATTTAATGGTTTAAAAAATTCAGGAGAGAGTGGTTTAGTATGGTAGTTTATTATTAATAATAAACAAAATTAAGTACGAGATTAAAACTAACATTAATACTGTGCAAACGTAGTTTTTGAAATGGCACCCTCATAAAACGTAAATAAAATAAATAAATAAAAACAAATAAAATAAATAGAACCGTCAATAAATGTAAATAAAGGTAAACAATAAACTAAACTGAGGTTAAACAGTAATTCTTGATTAACACCGTGTATTTAAAGTGGCACTATCGCCTAGCGATAGTCTGTAGAATCTGGCAACATCTAGCGGTATTTAATACTGTCTAGCACTTATTTCCATCAAGTAAAGGAATGCACAAGGCCATTTCTATTAATGAAACAAACAAGCCTCGAGCATCCTTAATTATTGAGTGAAAATTTGGTACGTCCTCTTGCACCTGAGAACTAAGTGTAAAGATTAACAATATCACTGCCGCTAGATGGCGCCATGGCATTTTTGTCCGATTTTCAATCAGTGATAGTGCCTCTTTAATGGTACTGGTCATTAGGAAGTGTTTTATGACCACTGAAGCCATCTATAATTAATATTGCAGTTATATCTATTCTTTTTTCAATAAAATATTTATTCAACTTTGTAATTCTCAGTTTTATGCCGTAACTAAGTGTTACAAGGTTCTATCTGATTTTTGGTGTGTCCGGTATGAGCCCAAGATGAGTGACCATTGGCATCAAAACTTTTTCTTGCATTCACTTTGTGTTGAAAGGCTCCAAAGATTTTTATTCTACACAAAATATGGTAAGGAGTACAATTTTTCACATGATTGAAGCCCATTTCCCGAAAAAAAGTCGCGACGTACATAGAACCCTGTAATTCTGAGGTAGCGAATAATCACATACTATCTCTCTAAATTAAGTTCTAGTGTGGTGGTCGACCACCAACCAAATGAATGCCGGATGGAATTCCACGACTGACTATGGTATGGTCAGGTTTAACAGCAGATTCTCTGAACAGCAGATACCGCAAGCCGTCCCACAAAAAAATGAGGGGAAAGCTCCCCAATCAATTGGTCCCAAATTTATTAAATTCATAACGCATTATTTACTAGCTGGTGTCGAGATTATTTTTTGGTGGGAAAAATACTGGAAGAGGGAAAAATTGCGTTGGGGACTTCACAGCCAAATCGTGCCATGATAACAATGATGTGGTAATTTTTTTTAGTACTGTTACTGGTGGGTTGCTGAGGGATGGAGCGGGAGGGAGGGGGGACTTCATCATCTTAATTTTGCCCAACTAAATTTCATAGAAGGATTATACTTGCTGGTTTCTAGGCGGGTTGTTCACGGGAAATTGTAAGAGGGAATTAAAAAGTTTGATTTTTTTTGTGAAGAGGAGGAGAAAATGACGGTGCTCGTGACTTTGGTGAAGAACGAGAAAATAGTGTGGAGCACGACAGGAGTATGGCTTTATTATGGTAGATACTGCGAGCTCCTGGCTTTGGGGGGGGGGGGGTAGACTGCCTTCAAAAATTTAAAACGAGGGGCCGCTCGCCACATGTACCCCCCCCCCCCCCGCTATTATAACCACCGTGAGCACCCCTGATATAATCCAGAAATTATAGGTTATAGGGAGGGTCTGGGGAGATTCTTTATCAAAACTAGTAAAAACTGATAGTAGTAGTCCTGCGTGTAAGCAGCAAAATTTTCAAGAAAACTGCACTTTGTGAGGATAACACCATCTTTGATGTACTTTATGTCCACACCCATGAAACTATTTTAGGAAGGGGTGCCCACCTGAAACCTGTCCAAAACCAACATGGCCACCATTTTGCTTTTAAAATGGGCGCCATACAATAAAAAAATTCAAAATTATACTAATATATGTAAGTTTGATGTCAATTGCTAGGTTTTAAGGTCTGCCGAATTCAAAAATCTGCTCTAAAAAGGTGCCAGAACTCCACACGACAAAATATCCAAGATGGCGGCCAAAATGGTGGCAAAATTCAAGTGTTTTTCAATATTTTAAAATATACCTATAAAGTAGAAGCAGATTTGCATTAGTGCTCAAAAAAGTTAGTTCGTTTGCAATGACTATAGTAACAGGCAAAAACCAGGTCAAATCCGTAGTATAGTGTATTCGTAATTACGAGCTAAGCTGCGGCTGCTTCTCTATGCTGTGGAGCACTGTATTTTCTTCAATTTACCATAAGTTGCGGTAGAAGTTCTAATTCAGATAAATGGATGTATCTGGGCTTAGATATCATGTGGAGATGTGTATTTTTCAACGTAGGTAATTAAAACGATGTATTGTAATTAGGAGCTAAGCTACGGCAGTTTATCTACGTTGTGTGATGTGGATTTGTGTCTGTTTACCACACGTTAAATCGTTAAATTGCTGCAGTAGCCGTTCTAATTAAGATAAATGGATGTAATTAGGCTTAGATGAAAGATGGAAATATATATTTTGGAACAAGGGTAAATAAAACGATTTATTGCATTTAGGAGTTAAGCTTTGGCAGTTTATCTACGTGGTAGCACTGTTTTTTGCGTCTTTTATCACAAGTTATATCTTTAAAGTGCTGCAGTAGTCATTCTAAGTAATTAGGCTTATGTATCTTTTCCAAAGAGCGTATTAAAATATATCCATTAATCATAATTATAACTACCACCGTATCATGTTAAAGATGTAACTTAAAGAGTATTGAAGTAAGCATGGAGCTACAGCACAGATGAACACATGTAGCTTTTCTCTCTTAATTAGGATAAACCGTTTTTATTACCTGTGTTGGCATATACATTTCACCACCTTTCATATATTCCTGATTACATTCATTTATCATAATTAGAACTGACACCGCATCACTTTAAAGATGTAGCATGCAATGAATTGAAGAAGAAAGCATGGAGCTACATCATAGATAAACAGTTGTAGCTTCTTATCTCCTAATCACGACAAACCGTTCTATTTACTCTTATTCGAATATATACATCTCCATCTTTCATCTAAGCCTAATTACATCTATTTATCTTAATTAGAACGGCTACTGAAGCAGTTTACTGATGTAATTTGTGGTATATAGAAGCAAAAAGCACGCCACTACAGTGCAGATAAACTGCCGTAGCTTAGCTTCTAATTGCTATAAATCTTTTTAATCACCATTGTTCCAAAATATACTTTTCCATCTTTCATCTAAGCCTACTTGCTTCTATATTTGTTACTTAGAACGGCTACTGCAGCAGTTTAAAGAAGTAACTTGTCGTAAATAGACGCAAAAAGCACATCAGTACAACGTAGATAAACTGCCCTAGCTTACCTCCTAATTACAATAAATCATTCTAATTATCCGTGATGAAAAATATACATCGATGCCTGATGTCTAAGTCTAAATACATCCATTTGTCTTAATCAGAACTGCTATCGTATCACTTTAAAGATGTAACGTACGGTGAATTGAAGGAAAATGCAGTGTTACAGCATAGAGAACCAGCTACGACTTGGCTCCTAATTACGAACACACTACACTTACATTTACGGATTTGACCTGGTGTTTGCTAGTTCTAGTCATTGCAAACGAACTCACGTTATTGAGCATTTAAGCCTCCTCCATTTTAAGTATATTTTAAAATTATGAAAAACTCTTAAATTTTGCCAGCATTTTGGCCGCCATCTTGGATATCTTGTGTGGAGTCCTGGCACCTTTTTAGAGCCTTTTTTTTTAATTCGGCAGACCTAAAAAACTAGGAATTTACACCAAACTTGCATACATCAGTATAATTTTGAATTTTTTTATTGTATGGCGCCCATTTTAAAAGCAAAATGGGGGCCATGTTGCTTTTTGGACAGATTTCAGGTGGGCACCCCTTCCTAAAAGTTTCTCATGGGTGTTAACATGACGTACACCAAAGATGGTGTTATCCTCACAAAGTGCAGTTTTGTTGTGCTTACACCTAGGACTATAGGGTAACAATAGTGCTGAAAGTTGAGACCCACTAAGTGCACTACAAGTGACAACCAACGCAGTTCGGAAGAATAAGTACATAGAAGCAAGAAAAGTAATGTTGCCAATCGGAAATGCAGTGCGTATGGTTGTGAAGACCTACGATTTGATACCAAACTTGCCATGGTTTAATTCCCATACTGCATTCACGCAGATTTCGTATTAGAAATGCATGGTGGCCATGTCTATGACGTCATAAATTAGTCCTGAGGGGTTTGGCAAACGAATGAATGGCGTAGATGAGTTCTACCGATCAATACCTTCAAATTGATACCAAACTCGCCATGGTTTAAATCCCATACGAACTGGCTCACATTTTGTATTAGAACTACATGGCGCCATCTTTGTGACGTCATCACAACCATTTCTTCATGAGGAAGTTTGAGGTAACCTTGCACGGTGGAGTGTAAAGCATTTTATTGCTGGAACCTACTCAAAAGGATGTTCACTTCCAAGATTCTGAAGGGGGCCAAGCTTAAAACCTTGGGCATTAAAGATGGCGGACAAAATGGTGCCTAATCTTAACTCAATTTTTGCCGTTTTGGCCTATTACGCAAGAACTGTTAGGTGGTACAGACAATGGTTGGGATAAAAGCTGTTTGCAATAATGTGCCCAGTGTAACCCATACCCAATGTAACTCGTACTAAAGGTGTAGACGCTACTGCTTATCACGTCCAACAGGCTTTATGAATGAGTGCATCACCGGCGCTGATTGTCAAGTACTTTTGGATAGTGGCTCAAGGGCTACAGACAAGAATCCACAAACTACACATGGGCAACAAAGTGGCTTTCTTATCAGCCGCAGACAGTGTACCGAGCACTTGCAGCTACAGGTAACAGCAGTTGGAGAGATAACAATGGAAGTACGCACACGTTTCTCTTTTCACTCAAGCATTGGACGATTTAATATTAGGTAGAGACTTTTTATTTCATACATAAATTGCACCGAACATTGTAGAGGGTGGATGATCAGTAGGTTGCCAGTTGGGAAAACTATATCTCTTGGATTTTATGATTTATTGATTTCTACTGTGTAGGATGGAAGCTAAACACTTACTGGTTTTTGTAAAAATAAATGTTATTTTTGTTCTATCAATTTTGTATAAATTCTGTAAACATTGATTGAGTAGTCCTGTGGAAATTCACTCGTAGCTGTGCACTACTCAAGCTTGCACTAATCCGTTTTTGTTCCAGCCTTGATTCCGGATTTCTCAGAAACCAAAAGTCAGTTACTTTTGTGGGGGCATATGATGGACGTCACTACTTGACCTTTAAGGACAGCCACGGGGTTTTGGTGGGTCGCCGCAACTGAGCTTTAATGTGGGCCTTCTCTTTATCTTTTTATTGAGTTATACCGACTGTTGGTTTAAAATGAATTGTAGAATGAATTTTAAACATGGTTTCCAACCTACAATTAATAAATGAGTAAACTGACCTTTTTACCACCTATACGGC
>JAHWFP010009282.1:1146-12797 GCA_023313725.1 Lithobius niger
TTTTTTTTTTTTGGGGGGGGGGGGGGTATTAACCCAGCAACGACGCAGGTGTTAGGTACAATGTGTAAGTTTGGAGTAGTTGGTTTCTATTGTAATGCCAAATCAAGAATTATCTACTGCATTTGTATACAAAGAATAGTGTTTGCAACTTATTTGCTAGTAAAAAAAATCAATGGTAGATTGGAAATAAAAAATACAACATAGTAACATTTTATTTCATTTATAAAATAATACTTCTCCCTTTGTACACAACAGTTTTGGGGGCAGTTCGACTTCTCCCTTTGTACACAACAGTTTTGGGGGCAGTTCGGTATGGTACATTTTAAGTGACTTCGTAGAAAATGCAATGCTACAAAATAATTTTAAACGAAGACGTAACATACCAAACTATAATTTTTAATTACGATTATGAGTTATCACACAATTTTCATTAAATAACCAAATCAAGGCACAAGTAACAATAAATGTGACTGTCTTTAAAAGTTTTATACGTTTACTGTCATTCCACTATTTGTATAGTATAATTGTTCAATCATTTTTGTTTTCTTCCACAAATTACAAATTTTCAGTCACTTCATGATGATCGCTAACCCCTTGGTTTTCATTGCCAGGTGGCATTAAATTAAAGTAGAACAGAAATGTGAACTGAACTCTCCATGTATTTCAAAAACCACGTCAACAACAAAACTTTAACATACAAAATGTGAAGTCAACATCATACTTTAATCAGGAGTGTTTTTTCAACTTCGACTACACTGCTAAGTCAGTAGCATTTACAGTGCTGTAAGAATTAGTTAGCAGAGGTCACCGCCTGTATGACAGGATTAGAGGTGTGCGCCACGTTACCAAGGCTAGTTTTACGTTCTTTGTTTCTAAACAGTAGGTGTTTAAAATGGAAACAGTATCAAAGTAAAAAGAAAAAAGTCAACAGACAATCCGTTGGTGACGATTTGTCTTGGCCAAACGTATCGTTCACATAAAAAGTTAGCACTTCTAATGTACAGTATCCACATACGCTGCTGTTGTATTGATTTCATCAATTTGGACCAAAAATTTACTGATATCTACCCGAAAACAAAACTTGTTAATGATTCCTGCCATGCTTTTCGACCGTGTGAAGTTGTGATATCAAACGCCAAGCTCTTTCGCCAAGCTAATCCCCCCGACCAATACATACATTTCATTTAACCTTCGAACTATTGCTCGGTGGGATTAGCTTGGCAAAAGACCTTGGCGTTTGATATCGCGACTTCACACGGCTGAAAAGTTTGGCGGAAATCCTTAACAAGTTTTGTTTTGGGATAGATTAAGTATGTAGTCATTCATGTGATAATTTAATGCCATGTACCAACAAAAATATCAGAAAACCTAGGGGTTAGAGATTCCAGTAACATTTTTCCTGCATTGATTTTCTTTCAAGAGGCACGCAACTTCGTCTACCATACTCCATCAGTTATTACTGTGTTTAAACAAACGAGAGTCAAATAATTTCCTTTTTCTTTCTATACACATTTTACATGTCATGTGAGAAAGCAAAAGGTGCACATAAAAATACTGAAGTAGAGATTTTAACTTACTTCAGAGTCGAGTACAATATCACATCCATTGAAGGTAATAAAAATTAAGTTGAAAATTTCAGACTGGCATGAGGGTATTGCAATTTATTACATTATTAATTGCGAATTGCCAGATTTCCCTGTTCCCTTATCAGGCAAATGGTGCTACATTACTTCCAGTCTCGTAATGTGGCCACTTATATCTGCCTCCCCCTTTAGCAGTTGCCGGTAGGACCAGCCTTGCTTTGGTCTCGACTTAATGGATAAAACCTAATGTGAGTCCATATATAAAAATGCTGTAACACTTTAACCATATAACAATGATTGTTTTTAACGTGACTTTACATAAAGTTATAGTAATGGGGTAATGTAATTGTTTTCCTCGAATCAGCCGAATTGATGTTTCTTTTCATGAAATTAACCACCTGATATGCTGCATAATTGTTCAGCATGTCATTTCAATTTTTTATTTCTAGTGCTTTGTTTGCCGGATGAGAACAACGTGAATCCATAAATTCACAGTTAATATTGTAATAAATTGCAAGACCTCCATGGCACCCTGGGATTTTCAACTTACCCACATCCAGCCAAAAACGAATAGATACAAAGAATATATTGATTTGTTTAAATATTTCAGTATCTTCAAGTCTCATCTGCACGGCAGCCATGGCACAGTTATTTCCCCTGTTAGCAACAACTTTTGGCCTGTGCCAGGGACGTGCACACAGGCACGGACGTACTTTTTTTCCATTTCTTTTAATTGTGGATTGATTATAATTTGAATTTTGTCCCTCTTGACCATTTCTAGCCAGGTTCGTCGGGACACAATGGATTATATCTCATTACTTTTCAACTCATGACTCGAACAATGCTGATTGCAATTTAAATTTGTCATCTGTCGAAAATGCTTCTGGAGTGAGTCAAAACGTCAATGTACAGTACGTACGTTGTGTTGTTATGTGCCCTAATTTGGTTTTCCACATGACGTCAACTAAAAGTGTTTTTTTTCCTTTAACTTTAATCACATTTTACCTCACAGCAATTTTTTAGCGTAATGCAAATACTCACTTTAGTAAAACAATGCTGTTTTTTTCAGTGTCAAAAATGGATGCTGCCCAGTTTCAACGTGGTGAATACCGTCCGCAAGCAGGTGGCCTACCCGTGATACAATTTCCATTAGTGGCACGTCCAGCCCTACCTCAAGTGGCAGAGATAATTCCACCTCAAATGGTCATTAACTATGGCCCAGGGAATCCCAGATTTCTTAGACATGGTTTTCCCCAAAGAGGACGACCGCGCCTCAGAAATCGAGGTCATGCACGCGGTCCACGACAAAGACGTGCGCCAGGGATACACATAAATCAACCTCAAGTAGATGTACCACAAGACCCACCCCCACCAAATCTTGATCCACCACAGAATCGGAGAAGAATTCGCAACGCAATAGGTCCACAGCAACATTCCACACGTGAGTTTTTGATTACACTACAAAACTGTGATACAGGGAAGGAGGAAATGACAATAGTCTTGCAAGGTTTAGCAAGAAAATTTCTTATAGGGAGGGAAGAAAACACAGAAGACGGTGGTTTTCACTACCACATTTACATTTCTACAATTGCGCAATACGAAAGGATAGTGGATCTCAGACGAGTGATGGCAGCTAATCTTTTTGCCCCTATAAATCGTTTAAACGCTTCTATCAATATAGAAACACTAGATACAGACAAGGCAATCAAGACTGCAATGAAGTACGTCACGAAAGGTGATCGGTATGCAGTAGTTTGGAGAGTACCGATTAGGTATTGTCATTTGTATTACCGCACCCACTTTTGGATCAGGAGAAATCAAATCTTGAATGTCATGGATCCATTTTTTTTTGAATTCGTAGTTAGTTGCAGAAATCCTCGACAGGAACTTATTGACATGCACACTACGTACTGGAATAGTGTTGCAGTTGAACGTAAAATAGCGCGCCACACACGACAGCGTGAAGAATTTCTTCGTACATACAACATTAGAGATGGAACTTGGCTTGCTGAGCTACGTGACTGGTGCATTCACGTTCAACAGGTTGGTGCAGATGATGCAGTCAATAATCCCCAACTACGGTGTCTGTATTTACATGGAGCAGCAGGACTTGGCAAGTCTCGTTCTCTAGAATCATTTCTACCGGAACTAACTAGTGATGGATTTTATCCTGGTGTTATAGGAGAATTCATGTTTTCCGGCTTAGGCTATGAATACAAAAGTATTTACTTTACAGACACAAATCCAGAAATATTCACAAATGAAATTGCGCGTGAAATGATTTTGCGACTTAGTGAGGGGAACATGGTTGGAGTCTGTAACAAACATGCCAACCCACGTAGAATTGAGTTCTCATCACCTATAATGATGTGCAGCAACTACCCGCCTCCTGGTGATGAACCAGTGTATCAACCATTTCATCGTCGATTTACTTTTATCCACGCTAACACACACTGGTTACAATGTGTTGACCCAATTGAAGTGATACAAACACCACAATCACCTAACAATGAGGAACGTACACAATCCACTTTACAAAGTACACCACTTTTCCTATCTCAAGACAGAGTTTTGGAAACTTTATCACCCGGCATCGGTGATGCACAAGATGATGCACGTCATAGCAGTGATGAAGAATTATCAATACAATCTATAGAGACCCCACAAGAAGCCCCAGCATCACAAGGCAACAACAGTGACGACTGCTCATGGCCAGACGACAGCAATCAAGATTTTCTGGGTTTGTTGGCACAAATTCCAGATTCTCAGTTGCACTAGCACGCAATTTAAGGAACGCAATGATTCTTACTGAACACTTCAATACTTAAATAAAACAATAGACCAAGTCACTTCCCTGCCTGCTCAAAGTTTGAACAAACGCATTTAATGAAATATTACGCCGCAAAACTAACTAATATGTAAACCATTTTTTGTTACTTCATGAAGACCTAATTCAAGATAGAAAAAGGAACAAATAGGGCCACACAAAAATGTTTCTCTTGCAGAAACCTAAGCAATGAAAGGAATGACAATAACAGTTTAAGTTGCCTACATTAAGCCATTTGCAATATTTGTTGTTTGTACTACGGTAAATAACTTTTCATTGGTTTGTTGTATTAAGCTGCGTTTTCCCACTAATGGAAAAGCTTTGTCGAGACGATTATAATGCATTTGAAATGACAAAATCAAGATCACAAAAAGTCTCCTAATAGGCAGAAAACCAGCCACAAAAACAAACAAAAGCAGCAAATATTTAATTTTCAACATGCAATTGATGGCTTGGTCACAAAAAACATGCTAAAATAAATAACTCATGAAGTTGGTTTGGCTATGAACAATGTGCCATCTTGGCTAATAATGCAAGATAGCAGATTCATCATAGCCTGCTAACTTCGTGTGGGTTTTACTTATTTATTTTAGTACTTTTTTTTATGAACAACGAACGCATCAACTGCATGTTGAAAATTAAAAATTTGCTATTGTTTTTTTTCTGTCTTTGTGGCTGCTTTTCTGCCTACAAGGAGACATTTTTTAAAAATCTTGTTTACCATTGGTCAAATATTAATTGAAATTTTGACAAAATTCATCAAAACTTGAAGGATCGGTGGAAAGTTTTGCCAATGATCGAAGAGAGGAAGGTTTATTTTGGTATGCAAGCAGTCATTTACTTACACGTAACTTGTTCTGTTGTGCTTGCGTATAGACGTTCGAATTCTATTGCGAAGTTGCTGAATTGAAAATTCTGCTGACAATTTTTGTCTGATCATCGTCAACTTTGCCCTAATATCAGTTGCGTATATTTTCCCAGCTATTATTTGCTCCCAAAAAGTTGCATTCAACAGACGTACGTCATTGTCTGTAAACGTTCTGCTCTTTTGTGATACATTGCCTGTTACTGGTACAATGTTTTCATGTGAGGAGGAAATATTTACAGAACTTAAGTTTTCAGTTTCATTTGAAAGGCCCATGATATTTTGCAACTTCTGAGCCGTACTTGAGTTCTCTTGTATTGTAGCATTAAGGCGGTAATGAGAGGTGGCCGTCGTTACCCTATGAGAAAACTGTTGTGCTAAACTTTCCTTTAATTCAGGATGAGAACTATGAATTTTAGTGATGCAACTCTTTCGATAATTAGTTGCAGTAAAATGTTGTGGCAACCCACATTTTTTCCATGTATGTTTCACGGCATTTGTGACAGTAAGTGAATTAATGTTGCCCCCATTTGGCAGTGAAAAAACAGTAGCTGTTGAATTAGAGGGATCAGGGCGACATCGTTTGATATAAGTTGCTATGGAGTATGATAGTTTTTTTCGGAAAAGTAAGAATTGCAGATCCGTGAGCAGCAAATGTCTTATGCTTTGAAACAGAAACACTGTATGATCCTGAGGTGCTTTTAACGCCATTATTCCAATCATTAATTGTCATTCCACAAACTGCACTAGGTCGTTGAGCATTGCACAAAATAGTCTCAGTGATGAGCAAGTTACGCACTGCTACTGATTTTTTAGAGTTAATTTTACATTTATGGTTTTGAAGCAATTCAAGAAACTTTCTTCTGTGTGATGAGATTAGATATTTTCGTACATGAATTTTCGTAATGAGGTTTTTGCGAGCATCAATTTGACGTTGCTGGCGTTGCTCTAAATTTGCTGTTCTTAAACTAACGGACCATGCAAGAAGGCGTTGCTTGCATTGGTGAATACTTTCACAAGTAACGTGTTTAAATTTTGTTTCACATTGCTGAAGTAAAAAATTTAAAAACTTTTGGACTGACGAAATGGACGAACGTGTGGTACCAACAGGTTGACTACGAACGGTTTTGAACCACTCTTTAATACTACTACCTAATAACGCATGTTCACAAATTCCTTTTGGACATGATGGCTGCAAGGAATCAACTATTTTTTTCAACTGCGACACGTGCTGCTGAGCGCCTTTCAAACTTAATTCCCCACCATCAATATCTACTAGCCAAATGAAAAAATTATTCAACTCTTCATTAATGAAAACTTCACATTGTAGGTGCTGACGTGTATTGGTGTTACTGTGTTCTGGTAAAACGTTAACAATAGCTTGATCTGAACTATTTGACCCCTGTAGACTACCATCATTTAGGTGCTGATCGACTTCGTTTGATTTAACATCACTTTTAGAAAAAACTTTTTTGCTGCCACAACGTTTCACACTATTGGTTGTAAATAGTTTATGGTAAACTTTAGCATTGTGAGTTGCTATTTTGGAAGATGTTAATATTTGTCTGTAGACATCTGCAGAACATTTATGTATTCTTAAATGCCTGTCCAGTCTTTTGACTATCTTACCACAGTTTTTGTAGGTGCAGATTTTTCTTTGTGCTACGGCAATATTGATGAAACTAAAAAAAATCAGAAACAATAAAAATTACTGTTATTATAGACACATTTTACGAGCTATCATATGCCTATCAAGTGTAATCTTACAAATGTAAAAATTAACTAGTGTAAATCAATACACTATTGCCCTTTAAATGCCAGTATGTCAGCCCCTTTAGACAGCAGTTACAAATTTCTAATGAAAGTTACGAGTTTACACAATCTGTTTAATGTATCATTATTTACTAGCCATTGATTTGTGTTGATACAGATGCAAACCTATTTACGTTGCCTTTTGAACTTGTCTGTTAAAGCTCGGAATCAAACCCACAACCTTTGAAACCAAAGGCCGAATTCTTACCGGGTGAAACATACTGGCACGCCTCTGTAAGTATGGGTCAGCGGTAGAACCTAGGCCTTTGGTTTCAAATGTCGTGGGTTCAATTCCCAGTTCAGGCAATTTGACTTATAAGTCTAAAAGGCAATCCAAGTAGATTTACATCTGAATTTATTTAATTATTGTTAAGTCTTTGGCTTTCCGTCTTTAATTCTTTAAAAGAAATGCCAGTGCAAGGATGCACAGCATTCAAGGGCGGATACAAGGGAGGGGCCGAGGGGGCAAATAATCAATGGAAAATTGCGAAAATTGTTGACAAAACAAAACGCAGTTAAACTATGCCAAAGATGCACGAAAATGTAGAAAAATCATCCTGCGGCCCCCTCTGAGACTTCGTTCTGGATCCGCCCTTGACAGCATTGTACAGAAATTCGTTCAGGGGACAAACAGTCTTTAAAAATAACCATCACTACTTACCTAGTGTATGGATCCATGAGTGACTGTTACAGAATGCACTGGAAATAATAATGAAAAAACATAAACACGCTTCACAAGTACAAATTTCAAAAATAAAAAAAACTGTTGCAATGCAAAGCCCGGAAAAGCATACCATCATTAATTCATTATTCTCCATTGCAGAATCCTCCTCACTGTGTTACAAGATTGGGATACTTCCCTATGCCTACGGCACGTTTTTACCTCTTTAATGCAGTCATTTATGCGAAATATTGCGTCACTTCCGCCTCTATCCCACTTCCCCCTACCCTGCTCACGTCCACTCACTCTTTTTCTTGCCGCTGGTGCGTGCAGTCAGAAATTCTGGAGCTGAGATTGTTGAATTACTAATAGGAATTCGTTTCGGACGATCGTTTTCCCAGTTGAACTGGAGTGTGCCATCTTTCAAGGCAAGCAGCGTGGCTGTGAGGCTACGCGGTTGGTGGTGAGTATTTTCTGTCGAGACTGGTTGGAGAGTATTAAGATGGCGGCCGGCATGGTGTCGGCAGATTTGCCGAGGACGAACCACATAGCGGCTTGTTAAGCCGGCAAAGTGCCCCCGCACGTGGATATAATTGCTTGAAAACGTGGCGGCAGTGGTTTAGTACGGATTGTCAGGTTCGTAGTGTTTTTTTTTGGTTTGTGTAGCCGACTTTGGAGAGTAACGATAGTGAAAGAGACGTGAGTTTGGGAGTTCAGATGTGAAACCCATTGTCGGAGACGGTGACTGACCGAACCGACGGAAACCGCAAGTAGCGGACTGTGGAAAACAGTAGTTGCTGGTAGTGGAAAAACGTGCAATTGGCTCGGTTTTACATTTTTTTTGTGTGTTTCCTTTGGGCGATGCGGTACGCGGCGGCGTGCATTGGCATCGGCTCTACCGAGCGTGCGTAGGTGATTTTGTTGTGTGGGCGGCTGGATTGTTTGTAACCGAAAAGCTGGAACAGAACTTAAAATGACGAGCACATCGCGTGCTGGAAGTTTGAGGGGCTGTCTTGCAGAGTGGGCGGCCATTCGGGCATCAGCGGCGGTGTTGGAAATTGCAGACGGAGCTAGTCTCGAGTTGGGAAATGCGCCACTGCTGAGGGCGGTTTCGGCGCGACCGTCATTATTTGACCAAAGGTCGCCACAGCCATCTTCGGAGCGATTCCGAGGTGTGCACTGGATTCCTAATCTATCCCAATCTTGTAACACAGTGAGGAGGATTCTGCGATGGAGAAATGAAGATTCTCCCAGAAAACTTGTTCTCGCTAGGAGAATCTAAGTTCTCTGAGTCGAATCCAACGAAACTGTGTTACAGAACATGGGCCGCCCACCTCCCTGCATGGAATCGTGTGTTCGCAGCAAGAAAAGAGTGAGTGGACACGAGCAGGGTAGGGGGAAGTGGGATAAAGGCGGAAGTGACGCAATATTTTGCATAAATGACTGCATTAATGAGGTAAAAACGCACCATAGGCATAGGGAAGGATCCCAATCTTGTAACACAGTTTCCTTGTTCACAATCTCTCTTCACAATCATTACTCGTAAAAGAATAAGGAGTTCTTCCAGGGCTCTTAATTTAAAATCCCTAAGTTATTCGCTACAGGGCCGCCCGACGACTGCAGTCAAATTCCACTTAGTATCTAGTTTGGCAATTAGAGGCAATGGGACAAGTTCTTCAATTAGGTCGTGGGAAGGGCCAGTGATGTTCTTGAGAGGCACTCGTCAACGAGAAAATCTATTAGGTGCCGTGCATGGACTGTAATGGCACCTACACCAGAGAAATGAAACGTCGTCAGGAATTACGACTCGTCAAGGAGCACATGGGAGACACCGACGAGGAGAAAATTGAATGGGCTTGCCCAACATCATTGCAAGACCAACCACAATATTGCTTGGGACCAGGCGTCAGTGCTCCTCCACTCCAACACCAAACAAGGAGCACACCTCCGGGCAATTCAAAGATTTTCTTGTCGACGAGTGCCTCTCATGAACCTTAATGGCCCTTCCCACGACCTAACTGAAGAACTTGTCCCATTGTCTCTAATTGCCAAAGTAGATATTAAGTGGAATTTGACTGCAGTCGTCGAGCGGCTACCTAGTGACTAACTTAGAAAGCAGTGGTCGGCAGCTGTGCATGAAGATTTAAAATGCAACAAGGAGTAAGCGTACATCGAACGAACATTCTCTGCTTTGATGTGGTCTTCTGAAGAAGAGGAATGAAATATTCTTCCTCGAAAACAACCAATGTAGAAAACAATGGTTTTCTTACCTTTATTTTTGTGAAAGCTGTCTGTTGTTCCTTGTGATGCAGTTGCAACCTATGTCAGAAACCATCTTAAAAATTAATTGTTTACTTTAAAGTTACGCTTTGTAAAAAATAAAAAATAAATAAGCCTCAGATGTTGGAGTGATTAATCTCCATAGACACAAATCATGGATTGTTATTCTTGTTTATTTTCGTTAGGCAACGATCACACATTTTAGTTTGCCGTTTTGACTGGGGATCGTCAGGCAGACACAATATAGAGGTTTACATCTTACAGCGCTCTTGTGGGTATCGCTAAATCTTGACAGGGAAAAACCGCAAGAGAAGTAGAAAATATTCACGAACTTCATAAGCAAGAAGGCAATGATATGGTTAACGTGGACGACCACTGATTGAAAATCGTAGCCTACATCATACATAAAATTCACCATCTAAATCTCATTTATAAGGGAATTTATAAGGGAAATTTATAAGGGAAACTCCCTTAACTATACTTTCTATGAAATTAACCTTGATCCTTTTTAAAATTAGCGTTCTTGAAGTGATTACTATTTAGGTATTAGCAGGTTTCCGTACTGCATCTCAAGCATTTGTACAGTCTCTCCTCCTAATTTTCCAGAAATGTATAAATTTCTATATAGTAAAATGGAATAAAACTTTCGTTGCAATATTGCTAGTGAATAGAAAATGACCCTTTGTGTAAGTTTCTCATTAAAGAAAGGTAATTTTCTCTTTTAATGGAACAAAACATTAAAATAAATTGCGTTACGTACTGCGAGGAATCGCATTGATAGCAGTTCATTGTTTTTTCTCCAGGTCAATCATTCTTTTAGACTAGAAGAACCAACCAAACACATTTGAAAACAATGAAATGTTAACAATAAACAGCAGACATTAGCAACCTGACATCTAATAATACTTTACCTTAAAATTTAAAAGCCACTACTCACTACACACACCTCATTAAAACACAGCAGCCCCGCCCATCTCTGGAAAAATGGTAGTCTGATATTTCTCAAAGAGTCTTTATAAGAATCAAAAGAAAATGTCTTACATGTGATACTTACATCTAGGGGGATAAACTTCAACACAAATTTTTAGCAAAACTTAAATTGGAAGATGTGAAAAGAATGAATTTAAAAAAAAAACTGATTGAGAAATACCAAACTACTATTTTCTCTGGATCTTGACAGGGGGCGTGTGCAAACAGTTAGTCAGCAACAAGTAATGAAATGAAATAAATTGGCTTTATTTTCAGTTTTTAAGAAATGTTCACAAAAGGAAGACATCAAGTCTTTTGGAGTCCGCAGAAACAATAAAAAAATACCAAAATAACACAAATGTAAAAAAAATTTGAACTACATGTAACGCCATCTAGGGGTAGAATATGGTAGCAAAGTAAGGAATAAACTTGAAAAACACTTAAAATGCAACTCAAAGGTGTTCTTTATATTCCAATGGAATGTCTACCAGACTAAATTACGAACTACAAGTAAGTCTACTCTGGCCTAAGTAAAAAAACCACAGATATTCACAGCAAATCCAATATAATGCAAGATTGACCATTATGTACAAGAAATGCCAAAAGTGGCCAACATTAGCCAGTTTTATCCAACAAAAGCCACAGATGGCCACG
>JAHWFP010009283.1:960-25135 GCA_023313725.1 Lithobius niger
TTTGCTACCGTGGGAAGAATGAGCCCGCTCGCCCTCTTGCTGATTGTTGAACCTTCGTTTGTTTAATCCTCCCTTACAATGTCTCCAATGCCTATTGATTTATTCCCGGTATACAAAGGCGTATTTATTATTTCACATGCACAAAGGCCTATTTATTTATTTCGCATGTACAAACGCGTATTGCAACCATTTTTGCAGGAAAGAATCATATATAATGTAAGTGTATGCACTCCGGAACAAGGGATACGCTGAATGAGGGAAAGGAAGCAAACGAAAAACACCGTTTCCTAGCCAGGGTACGCAAAAACACATAGACGGGAAACACGCATTCCGTAACAAACACATGACGAAGGAAATCGTCCCAATTAACGGTGCATCAAACAACACCCCGTGCGTAGCACGGGCTTCCGCTAGTATAACTTGAAAATCGGTTCAGTGGTTCGATCTCCAGGTGAGGGCAAAGAGTCCCAACAGCAACATTAATGATTTTAAATTTAAGCCTTAAATTTAAGTGAAATTACGTAAAGCTACGAAAAGGTTAATGCTAAATTAGTCCTATTTAAACAAAATATATTGATAACAGAAAAGGGTTCCAGAAATATTTCATTTGTGAAACATCCACATACGATCAATAGTGTGCTATTAGCTGGTGTCTCTACTCAGTAATAGTCCAGCCTAATTGTGGTAAACACGAATAGTTTCTAGGTGAGATTTCGCCTTGCACGAAATCTTTTATATTAGTCAAAAATTATAGGCGACGTGTGGTTGCTGTTTCAAACCATCACACGTAGTGGGGAAGGAGATGGCCTTTTAGTAAAAATTCTTAAAATTTGTGAAACAAGGAAACCATGTAAAGTCAGCAAAATTTATTTGTATAAAAAAACAAAAGTGGCACAAAGGACTATGCACCAAGCATGTTTGTTAAAGCATGCAGCAACTCGCGTGCTACAGCCTTGAAACGTCCTTGCAGCGGGGATGGATAAGGTATCTTCAAGCCAAGGCCGACTGGGGAAGAAATCGCGTGTCTCGCCTCCTGGCTCATTGTCAGTTTAGGTGCATGCCAGAAAGGGGATCGCTTCTACAAGCCAAGGCTGACTGGGCACAAATTGCATGCCTCGCCTCCTGGCTCAGTAACAGTTCAATCACGTGCTGGA
This sequence comes from Lithobius niger, assembly GCA_023313725.1. Taxonomy (NCBI): domain Eukaryota; kingdom Metazoa; phylum Arthropoda; class Chilopoda; order Lithobiomorpha; family Lithobiidae; genus Lithobius; species Lithobius niger. The sequence goes on from JAHWFP010009283.1 coordinate 2,115, forward strand.
AAGGGAATAGCTTCTTCAAGCCAAGGCCGACGTGGCTTCAAATCGGGTGTCTCATCTCCTGGTTCAAGGCCAGTTCATGCATGTGCCAGAAAAAAAATACCTTTATCGAGGCTTTGGTAATATAAGATTCGGTAATATTGAATTAATTGGCCTGGAGCCGGGAAACGAAACCCACATTCTCTCCCTCAGACGATCTTATGACAAGGGATTGCATACAAAGATAAGTTACAACTTGGACACTCTTTATACGCTCCATTCAGTATATAATCCATTTTTTTTATACGCTCCATTCAGTACACAACGGGAATCAGGTTGGATGAGGAAGGTTCATGATTCTTGCGCCACTTAGCACGCTATAGTCCTGTACTGTAGTCAGAAGTATTATGGCTGACAATCTGAACAAAAGGCGCATGTAGCTATTAGGTGGCCAGACTGTTGGAGTGATTTATGGTTACCATATCGTTTGTTTATGAATTGAGCCTTAAGAAAAACGCGTACTACATTCTGATCATTTTCTTGATTGTTTTAGATGTGGAATGTCTGTCAGCAGCCTAAGAGTTGTAGCATAAAAGCTCCTCGAGCGTATTTTTCAAGCCAAGGCCGGCTGTAGTAGAAATCGCGTGTCTCTCCTTCTGTCTCATTGGCAGTTTAGGCGCACGGCAGAAGGGGGCTGGTTTTCTAAACGGCGAAGCCGTTTTTTGTTTAGTAAATTTGTTCATGAACTGAAGCCTAAAAAAAACGCGTACTATATTCTGATCATTTGCGTGATCGTTTTAGATGTGGAATGTCTGTCAGCAGCATAAGAGTTGTAGCATGAAAGCTCCTCGAGCGTAGCGAGACGACGCGGAATGGGCGAGCGAAGCGAGTGACTCCGCATGTTGCACAGTGGATTGAGTCTCCCAGTCTTAGCATCTTCTGGTGTTTGAACTTCTTAGGAAAGTAAATCGCGTTTGAGAAGTGTCATTAGTACCTAGCCTAAATTAACAAATAGGCAGGCAGGAAACCTAACATAGCAAAAAACGTGTTTTAATTGAGTAAAATCATCTGTGCATGAATGTCAATTGTTCTTTACGTCTTTGAATGGTAAAATAGACCAAGAACCATGAGATATGCAGTTGAAGATTACTGAAATTGCCCTTAAAGCAAACACGAGGGACCAGTCATGGCCCTGTTCGTGAAGCAATGAACGTATAATACACAATATACAATGAAATGTGAAATGACGTTTGAAATACGCAAAGACGTTTAATATAGCCGTTTGAAAAAATGGCTGAATAATACGAGATAAGAAATATTTTAAGTCTTTCGCAGAGAAGTATAAAATATAAGATATAAACGTTAAATTTGTAAAGAGTAATTAAGTATGTCTCGTTGCTAAACTGTAAAAATATATGTTTACTATTTATTATGTATTGTAGCTAGCTCACACAAATTTTTCGTTACATTCGAGCATTGTGGACAATGAAGATTATTATTATTGTTATTATTGTTATTATTATTGGATGGCGCCGCGAGGTGGCGCATGCCGGACGGCACGTTGAATTTCGCAGGAACATTTTCCACTATTTTTGCAAGATAACGAACAACAAAGCCAAGATGCAAGTGGATATATCAAAAAGCAGTAACTGGTGAGTCGAACGTACCCGCTCCGGGTTATTTGTGACCGTGCAAACTGATTATTTTGAAGATTGAATTTACGAGGTGAGTCGACGGCCAAATTTGAAACAGCCGGGCGACTATTCACATCTGACGTCATGTGTCAGTATTGTTAAAAACACGTCTCAGTTTTAAAATATTAGTGCCTTGCTTGTAGATTTGTGCGTGCTAGTTCGACGCTAAGCACGCAATTCGACTGAGCCTATTTAGCCATAATTCTGTCGCTGTATTCATCGTATTTTGATCAATGGAACATTGAAGTGGTGAAATGCATCGTTGCTCGTACATGTGACGTAATATAAGGAAGAGTTGGCCATTCATAAATGACAAACGTGCGTTGTGTAATACAAGAACGATCATTCACAAGTGACGTAGATTGCTGCTCTATTACAAAAAGACTCAAGGAACTGAATAAATTACGTGCTTAAAACTAATATTAAACAGGCTGAGTAAATTATCGCAGCCATGTCGAGGTGTCAGGAGTGTGAGAACCCAGTTTCAAAACACGAAGGAGAATCCCTCATCTGCATACAATGCAAAGGCCATTATCACTTCCACTATTCCGGACTGGCCAGAATAAATGCTATGGGGAGAAAAAAAAAAAGGAGTGGCAATGTAAACGTTGCATGGAAATAAAGAAAACCAAAGCAAATTCACCACTTTTGCCTGAAGGACAAGAAAATGAGACGAAAAATGACGATATCAACAAAACAGCTGATGATGTAAACAACAGTGCACTTTCAAGAATTGAACGGCGAATTGAAAAGATCTGGAAAACAAATGAAAAAATACTAGAAGGAATGAGCTTTATCGAAAAACAATACGAGGATTTGAGAGCCGAAAATATCGAAATTAGGAAGCAAAATGCAGAAATAAGTGAAAGACTGCAAGATCTTGAAAGTAAAATTGAAGTGATAACTGAAAGCAAGAATGAAGAAACAGTTGAGATTAAAAACACTGTGAACAAAATGCAACAAAACCAAAATGAAATGGATTAGTACAGTCGAAATCGAAATATTGAGATTTATGGAGGAGAAACTAAAATTAATGAAGATCTTAAAGACACCATTCATAGAATAGCTGATGGATTGCAACTAACTAGTTTTCATGACAACCAAATTGAAAGAGCACATCTATTTCCAACACGAAATAAAAATAAACCAGAAAACATCCTGATTCAGTTTAGAAGCAGGACTTATAGAGACGAATGGCTGTCGGGCAAGAAAGGACGAATCAGTAATGACGATATTTTCCAAAATGGTAACAAAATGAAGATTTACGTGAATGAACACCTAACACCTTATTACAAAACATTAATATGGAAAACCAAACAACAACTCAAGGGAGTTTTCAAATACATTTGGTTCAAAGAAGGTAAAATTCAGCTCAAAAAGGATGAATCGACAATGAAACTACATACAATCAAGAACGATTAAGACCTACAGAAACTGTTAAAATAATCAGCCATTTATAGGCCAAGCCCAAGCTAAGTGTTTTTTATGATGGCGATGGAGGAAGTTTACAATAATGAAGTTTATGCTAACTTTCATGAATTTAACAACAACAAATTTTCAACAAATAATCAGCCTGATCTAAATCTGAAATGCATTCAAGTAATTATTCGAAGCTGTAGGCTACATTGGGATATGTGTCAAGTTTACCTTCACAATTCTAGTATTAACTCGGACATTATTGTATTCACCGAAATTAACATAAATGATGATGAAGTTAATTTGTACAATATTAATGGTTTTGACAAAATATCTGTGTTTTGAAAGGAATCCAATGGTGGTGGAATATTGATCTTCCTTCGCAATTGTAAATTTGTTGATGTCAATCATAACATACGAAAGCGAGCCAATGAATCGACGACTAGAATTAAGGTGTTAATATGTTCAGATCGGTTTATTGCTCTTGCTTAAATTAGTAACGATTTGTTGTAGATTTTCTGAATAGCCCTGATATTCTGCTTCAATCCGTTTTTTTTAAATCTTACATCGATCATATCATTTGTATCATTTGTAAGATTTTGCTGTGAAAATGAAATGTTTAACCTGATTGTAGTATACCGTAAAGCTTCCTCAAGCAGGACTAACTTTCTGAAAGAGCTAAAAATATTACTTACTGAAAAGGAATCATGTGGGGAAACAAATATAATAATGTTGGGTGATTTAAATTTTAACATCCTGAAGCGTACAACCGATAGGTCTGAAAAGAAAGACTAGAAAACTAGAAAACTAGAAAATCTAATTGCTTATTACGGATACACTCAACAAATTGAAACAGAGACTCGGGAAGAAATTAGATTGCATAAATTAACTAAATCCTGTATTGACTTGATTTTTACAAAACTAAAAAATACTGTTTGCAAAGGGTATGTTGTTAAACAAAAACCAGCTGACCATTACTTCACTATAATTGAAATATGGGAATAATAATGAAGCACTTAACAATAACAGATTTAATTTTGTTTTAAATAGAAAAAACTTAATAAAACAATTAAATAATGCAAACTGGAATTTTTTGGACAGCTTCAAAAATCCTAATGAAATGTATAATATGATTGAACAAAAAATAACTGAGATCTATGATAATAGTCGAACTTAAAGTTACTTAATAATTCAAAGAATAGACTAAGAAATGAGTGGATAACTAAGGAGCTACTTATAATGATTAACAAAAAAACAACGACATGTGGTCGTAAATTATTAAACACAAAACGCCTCCTTTAAATTTAATAGAAGACTACAAAAAACTTGAAAATGACGTCAAAACTGCTGTTCTGAACACTAAACAAAAATATTACGGAAATTATTTTAAGAAGCATGAAAAAGATAGTCACAAAATCTGGCAGAAAATTAATCTTTTGAGTGGAAAAAAGAATAAAGATAATATTGATGTACAACTAAAAAAAAATTTTAGGGCAACAGGGTAAGTGATATTTTTGTGGAAAGATTTAGTGAACAAGTGCCTCGATTAAAAGCTAAATATTTCCGCCATAAATGTAAAAAAATATTGCTATTAACACAAAAAAAAGAAGACAATCATATGGAAATTAACAATATCAAAACAATGAGTGTTTTAAAAGCTTCAACTACTGACATTGAAGATTTATTGAATAATCTGAACGTTAAAAAATCGGCTGGACATGATGGATTCTTACTAGAGCACTTTGTGGAAACTAAAGCTAATATTAGTATTTTTATGTCAAAATTAATTAATGCAATTATTGATACTGAAATTTAGCCAGATAATTTGAAAAAACAAGTTCTCAGGTCCATACACAAAAAAGAAGATAAAAAAAATCCTGAAAATTACAGACCAATTGCATTATTGCCAGTATTGAATAAGATTGTTGAAAAGTTTTTTACAGTAAGAATTGAAATTTTTTAAAATAAATTCTGTAAAATAAATAAGTTTCAATTTGGATATCAGCGAGGAATTGGAACTATGGATGCTCTTCACAACATCAATAATAACATCACACGAGCATTAAATGAAGGTAAACATGTTGGCTCCATAGTGATTGATCTTCAGAAAGCATTTGATACGTTAGATAAAAGCATTATTTTGGAAAAACTTTACAAGCATGGTATACGAGGGAAAATTCTGAACATTTTAAATAATTACCTAACAAATCGCAAATGTTGCGTTAAAATTGACAATGTTTGCAGTGACTGGAAAGATGTTCAATTTGGTGTTCCCCAAGGTTCAATTCTAGGTCCACTATTATTTCTTATTTATATAAATGATATTCAAGAATTTGCATGGAACACATATTTAACGCTTTATGCTGATGACATCTTTATGCTGTCAGTACATTACGATGTTAAGACAATGATAAAAAATTTACAGTTAGACTTTGATATGATTAACTTCTTTCTAAGTCAAAATGACTTGTACATTAGTGTTGAAAAAACTTGTTTCATGCATATAAAAACTTCTCATTTAACAACTGATAATGAAGCTGATATTAAAATTACTAAACATATAAGTATTTGTACAAATCATGACCTCTGCTATTGTCAAAATATCAGCAAAGTACAAAATGCAAAATACCTCGGGCTGAATCTAGACTGCAACTGGAAATTTTATGATCATATTGATTGTTTAATTAATCGTTTACAAAAAGTAATGCCAATTTTCTACAGTATACGCAATTTGTTAAATATTAAACTAAAGAAACAATTATTGGAAGCTCTAGTAATGTCTATAAGCTGATACGCTTGCTGCATTTATGGCACAACTTCATCTGGTTTGATTGAACGCATACAATCTATCCAAAACAAAGCAGTTAAAGTTTTATTTAATAATGGTCATTTACGCAAAAGTGCAGCAACAATATTTTCAGAACAAAATATCTTTACCTTAAGGCAGTTTATGAAATACACAATTCTAACACAAAATTATTATAAATCGGATTTTAAAATACTAACAAACTGACCATCAAGAAACAACAATAAATGGCTCATTGAACCGGCATGGAAAAATTCATATGATAAAAGAAATCTTGCGTATAAAATACCACATACGTTTAATAATTACCCTCAGAGCTAAAAAAAATAAATAACAAATATAAAATTAAAAAAGAAATTAAAAATTGGATCCTTCATCCACGTGTACTAAAATAGTCATACTTTAATTTTACAAAATACATGTTTGCTACTAAAAATATTTGTGTACTTTGTGTTACTTTGTTTTCTAAACATATTATGTTTTTTTTTTGTATAGTTTTTCATAATGTATTCTTGGACTCACAAATTCTTACGAATTTCGTGCAATTTTTAGCCCTTTAAATAAAATTAATTATTATTATTATTAGTATTAATTAACAAAAAGCAACGTTTGAAGAAGACGATCTATATATCAACGCTGTTGCCGATAACTTTAGTGAATTAAGGGAAAAACTTGTAATCGCTAAGAAAAACAAACAATTTAAAATTATTCAGGAAAATATCTGAAGCTGTCGACTCAACTGGGATCTGTTTGTGGGAGAATTGAGTAGAGCTGATATCTTTTGGGATATTGTTATTGCAACGGAGATCAATATTAAAGATGAAGAAGTGATAAATTATAATCTACCAAATTATAAAAAGCTAATTGTCTGTAGGAAAAAGGAAAAGGGAGGTGGAATATTGATATTTGTTCACGACGACATAGAAATTAAGAGTAGTGAATGTATTAAAATAGACGAAAATGATGCAATAATGATAAATTTCCTTTTTAATGACGAAAGTGTTAACTCTTTAACTATTTATAGAAAACCTTCTTCAAGTCGCACTAAATTTATGAAAGAACTAAAACGATATATAAAAAACAAGAACATACGTGAAAATTTTATTGTAGCAGGTGATTTAAATTTTAATTTGTTAAAAGAAACTCAAGATCGTAGTGAAAAACATGACATAGAACGTTTTGAAAACCTCATGGCTTTTTTGGGCTTCTCATTGTTAATTAACACTGAAATAAGAGAAGATATCAGAATGGGGAAAGTAATCAAATCATGTCTTGACCATTTTTACATCAATTCTAATAAATACATATCAAAAGGTTTTGTGGTTAAGATTAAAGTTGCGGATCACGTCTTTTCAATTTTACAAGTTTGCAATAATGACATTTTAGAAGAAAAACTAACTAAACAAATTTATGGTTTTAAATTTAATCATTATGCAATTGTAAAACAACTGCAGAATTACGATTGGAGTACGCTAAATAAATTTGATAATCCAAATGATATGTACAATTACATAGAAAACACCATTATTGGTTTTTATGATAATAATAAAATTGCAAATAGTTTCAAACCAGCAAAACAAACACTCAAGCAAGAATGGATGACCACCAGTCTTTTAAAATTAATTAATGAAAAAAACGACATGTGGACTAAAATAAGTAAACATAAAGGTTAACCGTCTTTTATGTTCAAAGATTTGTATAAAAAGAAATGTGCAAATGCAAAAAAAAAAAAAAAATATTGTAAAACAGAATTTCTACAATAACTATTTTACAAGTAATAAAAAAGAACCAAAAAAATTTGGGAAAAAATTAATTATACTACTAATAAAAAGACGAAAGTTACTATTGAAGAACAGATTAAAAAGTCTTTTACAGAACCAATTCAAACGACGTGTGACAATTTTGCAACTACTTTTAAAGAACAAGTTTCAAAATTAGTAAAAAAGAAGAATGAAAGCATTTGTAACAGGAACATTAGAGATAACTTAGCAAGCAAAATTGATAATTTTGATAAAATAATGATAATCATGGGCCCAACTATTACTGAATTGAAAAACGTTTTAACCAATATTAAAATTAAAAAAATCGATTAGTTTTTTATTTTTATTTTTATACAATACAACGCCCTAACAGAGCACAAAATGCAATATCAAAATAAAACAATAAAATCCAACAAAAAACAACAGACTCAGAGACTGTGCCCACAAGTAAGTGGTTGACAAGAAGCTTTAAGTTTAACAGCAAATGCCACGTCACTATTTAAAAAAACAAACTCACTTTCAAGGCAATTCCAGTCAATGATGGTACGAGGAAAAAACAAACCAGCAAACGTGTTCTTGTTGCACTGGAATCGTTTAACCTTCCTTGCATGGTCCATCCGACTCATAAAGTCTGGGGAAGAACAAAAACGAGCAGGTTCGAGCAAAGTGACACCATTTAATATGCGGAAAAAAACATGAAGTCTGTGTAACTTTCTTCTGACCTGCATGGATTGCTACTGCAGAATGTTGCATATGCTAATAACACAGCTATCTCTCTTATAGTCGCCACACACCATCCTAGCTGCTCTCCGCATCACCCGTTCAACACAGTCTGACAAGGACAACGTGTACGGATCCCAGACAGCACAACAATATTCCAATTTGGGTCTCGTCACTGTGTTGAAGACAACCTCGCGGACCTTGGCACTAGCGTCTTTCAACAATCTATGGAAGAAACGAACTTCACCATTTGCCCTGGCACAGATGCTTTCGACATGATCAGACCAAGATAACTTGTTATTAAGTTTGATACCGAGGCAAGTGATGGTGTCAACAACTTATAATGCAAGACCTTTTAAATAATAAATTGGATGTCTGAAGTTTCTCTTGTGTGAAATGTGAATTGCCTTTGTCTTCGTTGCGTTAAGGTTCATTTTCCAGGTATTACACCAATCGTTAATCCTATCCAGGTCTGCCTGAAGGGCAGGTTGTCAAGCTCGCTCTTAATAACTCGATAGATGTGGGTATCGTCAGCGAACAACTTATGTGCAGAGTCAACAACATCCATCAAGCCATTAATATAGAGTAGAAAAAGAATTGGACCGCTCACAGAACCCTGCAGCACTCCTGATGTAACGGTCTCCATACAAGACCTAAATCCTTCAATAACGACATATTGACCTCGGTTCCCCAAAAAATGAGTAAACCACCTAGTAACAGACGTAGCAATACCATACTCTTCCATCTTCTTGAGGAGGTGATCATGGGGAACAGCATCAAAAGCTTTAGCCATGTCCAAGGAAATCAAATCAACAGTATATCCCTGGTCCAAACCTGCCGCAATGTCATGCACCATGGAAACAAGCATAAGCTCACAAGAAGAGCCTTTCTTAAACCCAAATTGTTCTTGTGTTATAAAGTTCTCCCTGTCCAAGAAATTAACCATCTGGCATACAATGATGTGTTCAAGCATCTTGCAACAGATTGAGGTAAGTGCCACAGGCCTGTAATTTTTCACATCATTTTTCTTCTCACCCTTAAACAGAGGCACCACGGCAGAGAGCAACCAATCATCCGGTACCAACCCCAATTCAAGTGATTTAGTAAAAATATACACCAAAAAATCAGTGCTGATATCAACAGTTTTCTTCAGGATCACAGCACCAATACCATCAGGCCCGGGGGCCTTGCCGTCCTTAAGTGTACGAACCAGATTACGCACCCCGGCATGACTAATCTTGATGTCCTTCATCTTGTTTAAAGTTCTGGGTTCAAGTTTGTGTTCATCCCCAATAGAAGAGAAGGCGTAGTAAACACAGACTTAAAATAGGTGTTCAAAAGTTCACATTTTCCAAAACTATCATCGACCAGGCCACCCAGCGGAGAGACTAAGGAAGGAATACTGGACACCTTCGGGTCAATGGATTTGACGTACGACCAGAAGCGTTTTGGGTTTTGGGAGATTTCAAATCCAAGTGACTCCATAAATTTAGACGTTTTGTCGCGAATCTGGCGCTTGATTTCACTCCGTACAGACTTAATATGACCGATCACAACGGGAGAACTTGAGGCAGAAACTTTCCTACGGCAAGTTCCTACGATAAGGCGCTTTAAATCTCTGTCAACCCATGGCTTGTCTTTCTTCGACGAGATGTAGTAAATAGGTGTAAACATTTCGATAGCATTGAGAAGATTTGATTTTAAAAGTTCCAGTTTTCTGTTATTGTAAGAGAGTCAGCAACACTAATGAATTTCGCGTAACAGTCAACAAGTTTTTGGTTGACTTTATCCCAGTCAGTTTTTCGGTACATAAACCACTTAACCTTCCCAACAACATCAGGCCTAGTGCAACACTGCAAAGAAAGCTTCACAATTTGGTGATCAGAAACACCATCCACGACCTCAATATCAACGACATCCACCATTGTGGTAAAAACTATGCCTAAATAGTTTCCACCGCGCGTAGGCTTATTGACAACCTGTTCCGGTCCAAATTCGTCCATTAACAAGTGAATACAAGTAGGCTCGATGTCACTGATGGTGTCACGCCATTTCTGGTCGTGCCATTTTAAGTCCGGAAGGTTTAGATCACCGGCAATGATGATGCGTTTAGCATTACTGGGAATAACACTCCTGGCCTGTGCACAGATTTTGTTTACCATGAATGTGTTCCAGAAATCGGACTGTAGATGCACCCAAGCCAGAGAGGGTCACGCCCAGCAAGAGAAATTTTGCACCAGCAAGTCTCCACATCCTCATACGCCGCGACTTCACAATTAGGTAAAAAGTTTTTGACAGCGATTAAAACACCACCGGCATAACTGACTCAGTCTTTTCTGTAAACGTTATAATCTGTAGGCAACCAGGAGTACACATTGTCGCTTTTGTCCAACCAAGTTTCGGTCCCCAGAATTACGTCAGGGTCGTAGTGACCAATCAAATCGGCCACTAGGTGATCGTTGTTCCGGATGCTTCTGAAGTTTACCACAATGAAAATTAAACCGGATATGTCTCCACCGAAAGCTTTACCTGACTTTTTCCCCGTCTGGACATGATTTTGTTTCCGCGTAACACCAAGTCTTTCTCCCCGTTTAGGATCCTCTCTTGCATTAAGTCGTAACAAGTTTTTTATTTCCTCACGTTCTTCACGCATTCTGTCTGGTGAAATTGCAACTTGTCTTTCACTACCAGGAAGGATAAAGTCACGACATTTGAATAATTTTGCCAGGACAGTCACATGCTCCTCGCTCGATGCAAGTTTAACTAGTAGGGACTTTACAAGGACTTTACTTCCTTGTTTATTTTTCCCAAGCGGAAATGTTTAGCAACATGGACGTCACGCTCAACCCCCAACTTATCAAAGACCTTACTAATAGCTTCTACGTCGTGTGTGATTCTTTTGTCGCTAGCAGCCTCCTCACTTTCAGGAACGTTGTACAAAACAATATTTTGCTTGCGGGCCTCCCGATCTTCTAATTTTTTTACAACAAGGTTCTCGCACATTTCAACTGTCACCATTTTGTATTGAACTGGGAAGGCTTGAATTAATTTCAGCAACCCAAGCGTAACTAAATGGCTCGTCGCCATTACTACCCTGAGCCGCCAAAACAAGATACGACTGCAGGCTACCAACCAGATCTTGCAATTGCTTAACTTCTTGTTTTGTGGCCTGTAAGTCCAAACAGGTTGCAGACAATTTATTTTCCAGCACCTCTTTGTCCTCAACGAGACGACCAACTAATTCAGTCAAAGCTGCAAACTTATCTTCAAGCTGGCGTGACTTGCACACGAATGTTAGGCTAGATGATAAGACCTGATCGTAAGGTATGTCAATCCCAGTGTTAGCAAATGCGTAATTCAGCTTACATTTTTCGTAGCTGAAATTTTCAGCACTGGCTATGTCAAGCAGCTGAGACTGGCCAACTTTTTCTTTCTACCACCCGCCATACCAGAATGGCTACCAACCACACAGTGAGATCACACACCAGAATGAAATAAATGTATTTCCAGAATTCGTGACGAAGCTGCGACACAAAGATAACGGCAGTATGATTTTTCTCCCATGTGTAAAGCGTAAATCACTGTAAAATCCAATAAGGAAACGTAAAATGAATTAAAACTGAAGCAAACCACTGTTCAAAATGATGACCAGGTAGGTAAAAAAGCCCAAAGCGCACACAACATGAAAAATTAGGATAAAGAGTACTGAATTTCGCCAACAACAATGCAAGATGGCGGCTACCATCGAAGCTAGAGACATCCAAAAAGAACAAACACGGCAAAAGCAACAATCACTCCACAACGAGTCTCCAAAACATCGCCACGACGACCCTGTGACGCTAAAAAGTCACACCACAAAACAACAAAGCTCCGAAAAACCTACAAAACATTGCAAAGTCCAACAAATTGCAGAGCAAAACCAAACACGTGTATACCACTGATCTCTATACTCGCTTCTACCTCGCTTTTATGGGATACAAATGGAACATTTAGTAAAATCAAAAGACAACACCAGTATTTTCTTACAAAAACGTATAAATCTAATTAGTGACAAAGAAATTTGGCCGGAGAATTTAAAAAGAAACAGATTATACGCCCTATTTATAAAAACAAAAAAATTAATGACCATAATAATTATAGACCCATATCACTGTTATTATCCATAAACAAATTAATAGAAAAATTCTTTGCATTATGAATAATTAACTATGTAAATCGTTTTAATCTTTTATATAAGAATCAATTTGGCTATCAAAACAAAAAAAGCACAATTGATGCTCTGCATTATATAAATGACAAAATTACAAACGCATTGAATGAAGGTAAATATGTTGGTGCAATACAGATAGATTTACAAAAAGCCTTTGTTACAATCAATATTGAGACATTTAGGCTAACATAAAACTTTATAAACTAGGTATTAGAGCCAAAATGTTAAATATTATAGATAATTACATGAAAGACAGAACTTTTAGTGTAAAAATTGACAACGAATTCAGTAATTGGACTAAGATTGAGAATGGGGTACCACAGGGTTCCATTTTGGGACCATTACTTTTTTATTTTATGTAAATGATATCGGGAATTTAAGTTTAAACACATATTTGACATTATATGCAGATAATATCTTTATGCTTTCGATAAATTACAACTACGACACAATGATCAACATGCTACAGAAAGATTTTAACATTCTAAATGAATATCTTTTACATAACAATCTTTTCATTAGTCCAACAAAAACTTGTTTCCTACAGTTTAAAACTTCTCATATGCTGAAGCATGCAGAAAAAAACATATCTTTAACATTAGGCAGTGAAACTATCAAAATTGAAAAAGGAAAGAATTCAAAATATTTAGGACTTGAAATAGATGAGCACTGGAAATTTGAAAAGCATATTGACTTAACAATCAGCAGGATCAGAAAAACAATACCTCTTCTATATAAAATAAGATTTTTGCTTTCCGATAACACTTAGAAAAATCTTGTCGAAGCTTGGATAAATTCTCAAATACAATATGCATGTAATATATATGAAATTACTACGAAAAGATACCTACACAGACTACAAAAATTGCAAAATAAAGCTATAAAGGTCTTGTTTCAAAAGGCAGGCAATAATAAATCCGCTGATACTTTATTAAAAGATAATGAAATTTTGAGTGTTTTACAATTAATCATTTATCAAACTTTGACACAAAATTACTTTAATAACATGTTCAAAATTAAAATAAACAGACCAACTAGGACTTCATCAGATTGGCTAGTAACTCCAACTTGGAGGAATTTATACGGAAAAAGAAATAGCGCTTATGTAATTCCAAATAAATTTAATAAAATACCTGTATTTCTAAGAAATTTGGCAAACATTACCGAGATGAAAGTTAAACTGAAACAATGGATTTTTTGGAAAAATAATTAATATTTCGTAACTACTACGAAACCAAGTTTAAGAATTTACTTGTTTAGTACCAATGGTTTGTACCATTAACAAGTTTTTTTGTTTGTTTGTTTTTATGACTTTTGTTTTATTTTTAATAAGTATTAAAATTTTTTTATTGTGTTATTCTATTGTATATAATATATGAAAATATAATTTTGTATACTGTTTTTCAATTTGCACATACAAGCTTCTTTAGCTTCGTGCTCCTTTGTTTTTCTGACTTTCTATTTTGTATATTTTTTTGTAACTGTAATAAAATTATTATTATAATTATTTTTATTATTATTATTATATAATTATTCATTTAGAAGAGACCAATAAAACAAATTGAGTTTTTTTTTAATCGTGTTGACGTAGTCTTGCATTTCTAAATTGCCTTTACTTGTACTTCACTAGATCTTAATTTCCTATATCCAGTACAGTTTCCCAATAAGTTAAAGTCATCTTAAATAAGAATGTCATAAAGTAATACCTGCTCTTATATTGCGTAATTTTAAAGTATTTCAACTAACAACTGAAGTCTTAGTTGGCGTGACTGATTTGGGGAGTTTCCTCGCTGAAATTGTCATCCGATGTGAGAACTTCAACGACGAAAACGTTTGCCAGAAATCCTTACCAAGTATCGTTTGGACATATATCAGGGCTCATATCAGATATTTTATTATTGTTTCATTTTTGGCATTTCATTTTGTTCATTTTCTATCTCAGCCTTTAGTAACCACCAGCATTCTATTGTAGTGGACGTTATAGCAGTGCATTGCGACTCCATGGCGTTAGTGCCAAATCCCCTAAAACAAAAACGACCTGTATGACACACTCACACACACGCACACACACACACACACACACACACACACACACATGCACACACATGTACTCTGTCTCACACGCACGGACGGTTTTGTGTTTTCTTTATGACATTACCGGAGAAGAAAAATAAAAGGAACTGGAATTATAATTATAGTTCGTTTCGTTCGAGTGAACTCGAATCTCTTTTATTTGTGCACTGCTGTGTATTGCTGGTTTCATTGCTGTGAATTCCATGGGGTACGAGCTCCAATTTCTTTTTTTGTTTGTCATTTTAATCTTTCGTAGAAACATTGTTTTGATATTGCTGTAACAAAGCATTATTTTTTACGATTTTTGTTGTGTAATTATTTTGCAGGCTAAATGCTCGTTTTGCACTGCAATAATTATTTAATTTTTTTAATTTTTGGAAACATGTTCATCACATTAATCTTCTGATCACTAAACTTAGAAAATGATTCCTTTCTTCTATAAAATTAAATCGCTATTGAATAATAAGAACAAACGAATCGTCTTTGATGCATTGGTTACCAGTCATCTTAGATTTGGTATTGAAGTGTATGGTTTTGCTTCTTCAACCCTTATTGATAGGCTACAAAAGGTACAAATTTTCAGAAAACATAACCACTACAAATCTACTAAAGAATTATACAAGGAACACAGAATTTTAAATGTAACTAAATTGTGAAACTTTATTATTATACATAAAAATTACTTTTGCAACGATTTAAAAATTAAAGATGAATTTAAAATGGGTTTCCTTCGCGATAAAACATTAAGGTTCCATATTCCACTAATTAAAAATAATTATGGCTCAAAAACTAAAGATCATTATATTCCAACAATTTTCAATTTAATTCCATCAAAATTACTAGATTTAACTCAGTACACTTCAATCAAACACAAAATAAAAGAATGGCTAATTAACAACTAAGGTATAGTTTTATTTTTTAATTATTGTTTTTTTTTTCTGTGTCTGTGATTATTATTATTTTTATATTTTTTACCATACTGTGTGATTTAATTTTGTTGTATAGATTTTTCTTTATCTTGATTGTGAAATTGTCTAAATGTGTAGCCAAACAAGGACTTTTATAGACCTTCGGCAACACTCTTTGAATAAAGGTTATTATTACTAAAAAAAAAAAAAAAAAAATTGCTTTGAAATTACTTCTCACCATTGTTTCTTTCTTTCAACGTCTGTAATAGAAGCAATATGACTTGCGTGTAATTTCGAGAGTGCATTAGCGAACGACTCGGCTAGTCTGTATTAATAATTTTGTTCGTATGGCTGCATTAACGCGCTTTTTCGACTTGCCCAATCACTGGACAAGATGAAAATTTTCAACTACGAATATCACCTTCAACGAAAATCGACGGAAAGTTGTCTATGTCACTGCACTGTACCTCGATTCCTGACTCTTGAAGAGAATTTTTTAGCAACAATTAATAGCTCAAGCTAGAACATTGTCACACGTGTTGAGAGCTTGGTTAGGTTAGAACGGTTTTTTCAACAATTCCTAAAAAAATTTGTTGTTATTTGGAGTTAAGCGTTAATCTAGCTGCATCAGAGCCAGATTGACCACTTGAAAAGGGCAGTCCTCATCATTTCCTACAGAACAGAATTAGTTGGGGGACAATCAAAGACGTACTTTTATAGTTCTCAGCAGAAGAACTACAAGAAATCAAACACGACTCCAAAAAATCAGAAAAATGACACGCGAGTATACCACGGTATGGCCAGTTTTTAATTTACACTCTTCAGATGCAGTGTTTTTTCCGTTTGGGGGAATAAAGCTGGTAACTAAACAACATCATTGCAAAAAATGCCATCCCTATCGAAGAAATATTTATCGGAGATATAGATATTAGAAATTGGTTCTGCAGATCAGCAGACGTCACAAAAGCTCACGTTAAGCATGTATCTAGTCTCTTTATATTTTCTTTTATTTAGCTTCTAGTTTTTGTTTTATGTTTTCGTCAGGTTATAAAAAAAAGACATACCTTTAACGTCTAGGCGAAAATTGGTATTTTTTTCACCTTTATCACCATTTACCAGCAACAGTCCGATAGATTCCAGAACTACACCAAACTTTGAAGACTTGGATTGACACACAAGATCGATACAGGCAGAACTGATGATACGAAGCTCAGGCCAATATTCGACTCAATGGAATCCCTAGTGTGAAAATGTGCTTGCTTCCGTGTTGGGTTGCCTGCGTGACGTGGTTTTGTTACGTTCATTCAAGCTAATATAAATGCAGTTTATGCTATTACGGTAGCATAAACTATATTACCGTGTAACGCGGCAAAAAATAGGGAGAGGATATGGTAGGTTTTCAAAAAACTTTTAGAGGTAATAAATAACAAACTTCGGTAATATCATCTTTCATTAAAAAACGTTATTATTTTAATAATAGTAATATGTTTCAATAAATAATTATGTACAGAGCAACTCACAGAACAGTACTGAACAATGTGCAACTTCGCAACATTAAGACGTCAAAATAAATAACTGACACCATCAGGCAAATTCTGGTAAAAGGACAATTTTGACCTTAGTATTGAGCACCAGCGGTATAAGAGGTCTGGTAATGAGGTTCAGCAGTGTGGTAGTTGGTGTGTTGGGCTGGTTGGTACGCTGGGGCTTGGTAAGATGGAGCCTTGTATGCTGGTGCCTGGTAAGCTGGGGCCTTGTATGCTGGGGCTTGGTAAGCTGGTGCCTGATAAGCTGGGGCTTGGTAAGATGGGGCATGGTAAGCTGGTGCCTGGTAAGTTGATGCCTTGTAAGCTGGGGCCTGGTAAGCTGGTGCCTGGTAAGCTGGAGTCTTGTAAACTGGGGCTTGGTAAGCAGGTGCCTGATAGGCTGGTGCCTGGTAAGCTGGGGCCTTGTAAGCGGGTTTGTAGCTGGGTTGGTAAGCAGGCTGCTTATAGGTAGTGGGCTGGTATGATGGCTGGTAAGACTGGGGCTTGTAGCTGGGTTGCTTGTAGCTGGGTTGCTTGTAGCTGCTTGGCTGGTAGCTCTGTCCGCCGTAGCTGGGTTTATTGTAGCCACCTTCATGGTCAACAGTTGCGTGGAATCCGTAGTCGTCAGCCGTATACTTGACAATACGGGTGGTACCATCGGGTTCAACAAGAGAGTAGCTGCCGTACACGTTCTTGCCATCCTTGTACTCATCACGTGACTGGTAGTTGTAATGTTGGTCGTCCTTTACGTCATACTTGAAGTTGTAGTTGATGTTCTGAAAAAGGAATTGTAATGCATTAAACTTAAATAGAACGTTTGTGCAACTTTCATTATTTTAATCTCTTCTGAAAGAAAGACCCAAACCAGGCACAAAAGGGACATTGTGGACAAAATAGGCTACCTGTACCACCACACAAAAAATATGGAAGCAACGCTGTAAATAGTTACGTTGATGACA
This sequence comes from Lithobius niger, assembly GCA_023313725.1. Classification (NCBI taxonomy): domain Eukaryota; kingdom Metazoa; phylum Arthropoda; class Chilopoda; order Lithobiomorpha; family Lithobiidae; genus Lithobius; species Lithobius niger. Next base: position 20,163 of record JAHWFP010009283.1, read on the forward strand.
AATTGGTAGGTTGGCTTCAACTCCTTGTCAATGCGGAAACCCATGAGCTTTACAATTGTGGTCATAAATTGCTAAGGAAGGCAGAGTTCAGCCTAGCTGTCTGAAGAAGCTCATCTCATCGGCAATTGGTACGGGAACTCTGTCATAGTTCCTGCCAGAACGTTTGGTAGGGTAGTGAAAAAGACTACCAACATTATTCAGCAACTATGGGATCTATTTTCGCTTATTCTGGACAATACCTTGACCCATACAGCGAAAAGGACTATATTTCAACAGTCATTTGATGTGCAAGGATGTTTTGAAATACCATCAAATTGTTACAGCTACGTACTCTCCCCCCCCCCTCCCGAATGCATTTGGCTCTGATATTCAGCCTTTGAAAGGGATCGGGTTGCGATAGGCATTAACAATTTGGAAGTTGCTGCAAGGTTTCCTAGCACCTTAAGTGATGGTTCAAAATATGGACCTAAGGGACCTTACAAGTATGGTCTAAATTCGTAGTGTTGCACCCAGCAATATCGGATGTGGGTGTGAAGTTCAGCTTTTGGAAGGAATTCGATTTTGAAAGACACTAATACTTTGGACGCCACTTGCAAAGGCCTCTTCTCGGGATCGTGGGACGATCTGGATCGAGACGAAGCCAGATATCGCTTAGCAGGAGCAGTAAAATGCTGTTCAAAATAGGGGCCCATGTAATTATATCCAGTGTGAATTCTTACCTCGTAGTTGTCATAAGACTGGGGCCTGTAGCCATCGGCAACAACGACAGCTACCAAGCAGGCGATGAAAGCGACCTATAAGAAAAAAAAATATTGCTTATTAAAGCAGCTAATTGGATTTTTTAAGACAGACATTAGCGAGTCACCTGCTAAGACTCAACATCACCGTCCATTCTAGCCAGACAACGTACATAAGAATGTGATGACCATCAGACACGACCAATGTCATGAGATTTGTAATTGTTGTTATAGTTGTTTCACGATTTAAGGTAAAGAAAGCTCCCTTTAAAACAAGTATGTTACGTCGCCAATCAACAACAAAGCACACAAAAGAAAATCAAAAAGTAACTTATAATCACTAGGATAGAATACACAACAACTGTTGGAGAAAAAAAAAATAACACAAGCGGTCACTGAAGAAAGTGAATGTAAATGTTTTGTAATGGCTTCGGAAAATGTAAAATAACTGACAATAATGTAAAAAAAAATTGTTGTTGCGATTTTGTGACTAACCCTGATTTGTATATCGCCCAGACGATGTATTCTTTCACGTTTTCGACCAATTGGGTTCGGCAAATTGGATGGCGATGAATCGATAATCGTTGGTCGGTAACCGGGAGTCGGCTAAATGGAATTGCATCACTGTTTAATTTGTTTCTATGACAACCCACCCCGTTAAAGGGTGTTTACTTACAGAAAAAATTAATAAATAATAATTGTGTTATTGTGCGTGTATTTTACAGCAGCTGTAAAGATTCTATAAAAATCTTTAACGAAAGACTAGATTTGAGCGGAGCATCTTTTGTATTACAAAAGAAGATAAAAGTGACCGTTTCAGTTAGGAGAAATAGTCAGGACACAACGCAGAATTGCTCACAGTTAAACATGTTCTTAAATTTATTTAACTGCATGTCCCTATGAATTCTGAAGAACGCGAAAAATTATGCCATAGAAATAAAGTGCGTGCTCTACTCATGGCTTGCGATTTGAACACATCTTTACTAAATGTTTAGATCGAAAGTGAATAAATTTACTCACAAAAAAATAATGATGATTTTAATCTAAAAAAGATCCTTCTTTACCTAATGAAGAAAATCCCTATTTTCCATGATTTAATAATAAAGTAATTCAAAACTCTGAGAGTAATTATTACTATTGGAAAAATCCACCAGCGAAAATCGTACTGTAGAAGTAACATAATAAAGTATGCATTTTTCTTAAAAATGAATGACGTGATTCAGATTCGAACAGTAAGCTCAGTCCTTCACCATCTCACTGATGTAGCTTTCCAAGTTACCAGAGGTCGAGTGAGCTGTAAAGTCGATATCATACTGATTTGGTGAAAGACTATGTTGCTGGTTCGTATCCGAGTCATGTCACTCGAATGAAGTGTACAATCGCAACGTATTCTACTACTGTTTACCTATTGTATGATTTTTGTTGTTTACCTATTGCAATTTACCTTTACACTTACTGTTGTCTATCCATCAATAATTGTGACTGTAACTGTAACTGTGTTAAATATAAGCTTCAAATGCGAAAGCCTGTTCTAAAATTTTTACTCATATGAAACACTTTCTAAGGCAGTATACATAAGGCATTCGAGTCTAACGCAACGTTTTACAGCAAATGAATGTAAAGCGATATTTTTGTTCGAATCCGAATATTTTCGTATAATGTATGAATATAAAGCGATATTTTTCTCTTTTGTTATAGTGAAAGAGAGCAAATAATTAATCTGGTAGCAAATTGTTGGCATGTTTTACTTTATTAACTGACTCTACATTGAATACTAGTAATAAACGAAGAAGCACAACGAAGTTTAGCCGTTTTAAATTTAAAGTCACAGTAATCGAAATAAATGAAAAAACAGAATGGAGCGAACATTATGAATTGCTAAGGATTACAAGTTGAGCAGCAATAATGAAAAACATAATTACACCTCAATGATTACTGATGACAGGACGGAAATTTCTTCGTCGTTATTGCTGCTCATCCTTGTCATCCTTAGCAGTTCCCAGTGTTCGTTCTATTCTGTTTTTTCGTTCATTTGAATTACTGTGTTTAAAACGGCTGGATTTACACAAATGCCGTTCGCGTCGTATTATTTAAGACTTATAGAGAAAAAAAATACGATAATAAAAAAAGATACCATTCCTGGGTATATTTTCTACTTTTGTAAATAATAATAATAAAATCGGTGACTAGAACGTTTACACGTGGTTTAGCCTAGCACAGCCAATCTAATACGTTATAACAATTTTCTTACCTTAGCAATCATATTGAAGTGTGAATGAAGAATGCTCAGTTTTTGGTCTCGTGGCTTTTTATATAGGTCTGGAAAGCAGTGCAGCATGTCATGGCGCATGGGCATGAAAAAGAACGGATTGTGAAAGTGAGATGGACGGGTGTGGTTCTGGTGACCGATGACACAACCAGTCTAAAATTATAGAATACGATATTTAATTGGTCAGAAGTGATAACAGTTTCGACGGTCTAGGTCAAGAACGATGTGTTGCTGTCTGGTCCAATTTGAATTGGGCTGAAGCGCCATGACATTATCTACTGAAAGTCGGTCAATGTTTTACCTGAAGTAAAAGCGGCTGCCAAATAACGTCTGCTCTTTTTTTTTTTAGGCATCGTAAGGCTTCACTGTAGGGTGAAAAAAAAAGTCACGTAAATCATGATTACATAAAGTTGCAACTAAACTAGTGTAAATTTAGTTTTATTTTAATTATTTAGTGTTGCCTATATTGTAATAATGAAGAAAGACTTTTCCATTTGGCAAGAATTGTGTTTCCCCTGATCACAAATCAGAATTCAAGACTGCAGACTTTTAAATAGCAGCGTTAAAAATCCTATATACTATGCCCTACACACAGTTATTTTAAGTGCTGTAAATAAACTAAGGCATGCGTTAAGTATAGCTCAATTTGAACATGACTAGCCTATTGCTTAGAAAGAAAAAAGTCTAGTAAGGGACTCCAATGACAAGGAAAAACCGTGGTACAGGATTCAGTGCATATTCCAGAATAGGTCTAAATAAGTGCTAATAGAGATAATTAATCTGTCACGCACACCTAGTCAGCAGGATACAACATGAACTGTTTCAGGGCCGCCATTACAGACTCCTATCAAATCAGCTTCTTCAGGTAGCTATGCTTACCTCTAATGGTGCTTTTCTAAAAAAAAAAAAAAAGTGCATTGATTAAAATTGATAAAAAATTAAAAAATTTTAAAATAGATAAAAAAAAGGCCAGGTGTGCTACAAAATAAAGGACATAATAAAATTCTACGTTTCAGCATTAAACAGTTTTTCGAACGAAGTTTTTCTAGTCATATCACCACTATCGGACACGTACACGTTACCTATAAAATGTTCTAAAGGGTCATTAGGGGCCAAAATTTAAAAGGAAACAGTAGCTTGGTAATACAGCAGTCTGAATTTTGTGCAACGTCTTTTGTTTTAAACGACAAACAATTGTAACCACCAAGGCGTAATAGGCTCTACAAAACAAATCATAAGTTACATCCTGTAACGTTGCTTCTGTTTAGTGTTTATTAACGATTGCACACAATCAACTGCAAAACATTTTCAAACTCTTTCCTGCCGTCGTAAGAATTTTATTTTTGAAACTTAGTACTTAGCTTTTAATTTTTTCGCATCTGTGCGCAACTGAATTTAATATAACGACTAAACGGGTTGTTTCTGACTTTGAGATTTGTTTAAATTTTTTATGGTAAGGTTCAACTGAATAGTTAATTGCCGGTCTAACTATCTCCTCTCCAGGATGTCTCCAGGATATTTATTCCAGAAGAGGGAATACATTTTTTTCATATCGAAGATGTTTGCCGAATAACAAGATGCACGTCACAATTTAGGAAGAAGAAACAGTTATGAACCCGTTCTTTATCAGGCAATCTGACGTTCTGAAGCCAACAATAGACGCAACAAAACTGGCTTCAACCATCGCTGAGTGGATAATTTTCCTTTTTTGACGGCTTTTAAGAGTTAAAAAAAAAACTTTTAAAAGCAAAATAAAAAAAAAAAAGGCTTACGTTTAATGGAATTTTTTTTTATTGAATTTACTTCCACACCAGTCTCTAGATGCTCTAGCTTGGCAGGAATAGCTGAACAAACAAATAAATACAAACAAAAACGTCAAGTGTGCCGTAAAAAAAGGTGTTATATGAAATTTTATTTTACTTGTTAATATGTACACGGATAAAAATTGGTGATTTTTAATTGAAATA
>JAHWFP010009284.1:0-10720 GCA_023313725.1 Lithobius niger
AAAGTAAAGAGAACACAGGTTTATTCATTAAAAAATGCAAAGTAGAGCTTGTAGTTGAAATATATGACTAGATCCTCGATGAAAAAAATGCGTAAAATAGAAAATAAAATTAAAAGTAAGAAAAAGCGTAGATCAGTTGAAATAAGTTCAGTAATAAATACACCATCAAGTTACAAATAAATACGTAACAGAACCATTGAAAACAATCTTATAACGTAAGTGTAATACGTAACAGCAAAGGAAAAGAGTAATGGTGTTATTTACCAATATTCCAGTATTAAAAATACAATTTGGCAATCAAAAAAACCAAAACATAAAAAAATATGAAAGCCAATTAAAATGTGTATTCTGCGAAAATATTAAAACTACAATCGGAAGTAATCTTACATTATAAACCAAAGTCTCATAATAGCAGAAATGAAGCAACCGCAACGACCCCCGGAAGGGGAACAATGAAAACGTGCGAGTGTGTCAACTTTTTGGCTTGAAGGCGAAACTGGGACGTTGTTGCCCTGAAAAGAAGTTGACATTGGCACATTGTTACCTCAACAAACAATTTGCTCCGCACGGTCATCGCAAAGGCATGTCTTAAATGACGTCATGTACGAAGGACAGTTATTTTTCGCACGCTAATGGGAGTGGGAAGGGGCCTGAACGGGGAATGCCCGTTGGTGGGGCAGTGCTTATGTTACAGCCACTATTTGATTACGATATTGCTTTGTGGAGGGAGAGGATTGACGGAAAGCCGAGGGAGTTTAACACAAAGAAAAATTTCAAACTTTCAAAAATTTCAAATTTTTTTATGGATGCTTCTCCCCCCCCCCTTGTTTGAAAGTGTGTGGCGCCTATGGTGACAATGAAAAAAAAATACGTCGCCAGCAATGAATCAACAAGGACCACATTCAGAAGATAGATCCAGAAGTAGATGCTTTGTTGAACCAGGTCGCAAGTGAAAAAAAATGGACACATTGGGGCACTTGGATCACTGCCCCCCCTCTCCCCCGGGCTCCTACTTTTGGATGCCCCTTTCGGTACATAAAGATAAGCATTACAAAGGCTATTCAAGGATTAAAATACTGATACCAGGGTCCCCAGTTAGATCTCTTTTTTAGAATGCATGGGGGTGGAATGGTGCTTGCACATTATTGAAAATGTTGCTCTAAATGTTGCTCTTTGTGTACTTTTAATGATCTTTGCCCTTCTTTCGACGGATGCTTACCCCCCCCCCTCCCCGGTTTGAAAGTCTGTGGGCACCTACAGTGACATAGTGAACAACTACGTCGTCAGCCGAATTGCTGCAGACCACCATACCATTGCCATGCCATCAATGAACTGGGCCACAAGATAACCGAAAACAAAGGCTGGGAAGCACGCGAGCTGTAAATAGTCAACATTTCCTTGGCGAGCTCTATCTATGGACCCCCCCCCCCACACCCTTCCCTGCTTTTGGATTTTTGACGTCATCTTGGCGTTAGGTCCCTCTCTCGCGTATTACTGCTGTCATACACGCGATTACTACTTTAAAATTTTTCACACGGTGGGTATACAAATATGTGCACTTTTTTTTATTTCAATATTTATACAATTTTTTATACAATCATATACAAGATTTCGTTTGCCCCCACCCGTCCAACCCCTCCACGGGCCCATGGGCCGGCACCCTTGTCATCTGCCCGGATCACATGGGCCTCAAGCGGCCTCTAACGGGGCGAGGGGTAATCGTCTAACTGGAAAGTCGCATACATGGAAGAAGAACATATACAGTATAATGGAAAATCGTCTAACACGAAATTCGTATAATGAAAAATTGTTTAAATGTCCTTGCCTCGCTCGCGCTACCGCGCCTTCTGTGGCTATACATGTAACATCAGAAACCGCTTGTATATTATTGTCCATTTAGTCTTTTATCCATTATGCGATTATTCATTATACGATATTCCGTTTAGATAATTTTCCATTATATGATATTAGTACTAAGGGATTTGGTGGAAAGCAGTCCCTTTTGAGCAACCCCTCGGTACCCCCTGCAGGCCCTCTCCTAATATTTTACATTTAAAAAGTGTTGTTAAGTCCTGCGTGTAAAACCTTTTCGTTGGGTTACTCATCAGGAAAACCCGTGCTATTTGAATATTTTGCAGGTTTTTGTTTTCTAAAGTGTTGTTGAGCATTTTTCACAAGTTACTTGTATTTTTTTTTAGGCATGAGGGGTGTGACTTTCTAGCGCGTGGACCATTTGATACGGGGAACGAGCGGTGGGTATAAATGCGCGGATAATTACGTCAATCTTCATATCGGGATAATTACACCAATCTCGAGGTTCCAGTGCGAGAAATGCAAAGTTGAGTTTTTATCGCGAGAAGAGGTGGAAAGTCATAGGCAGAAGCCTGGCGTTTTAAACTTTACTTGTCTCGATTGTAGAGGACCCGTTTCTTTCTACGATGAAGTTTTGGCGCACAACGACCGATGCGATGGAAAAATGATCACGCTTGAAAAAATCAAGTTTGATGTGCATATTCCTGCGAAGCTTGTCGGAAGTAATTTCCCGATTAACAAAAGCTACGGTTCATACCAGGATTTCACATTCGTCTCTTCCGACGAACGAAGAGACGGTTTCGGTAGATAAAAATAAAAGGACCAATAATGATTGATGAAGAAAAAAAACGAGAGCTTCCAACGTCTGACAATGAGATTTCTTGTGTCAATATTGTGAAAAGACGTTCAGGAACAATAAGTATAAACAGAGACACGAAAGGCGTCACGAAGGAAAATGTAACGTGAACTGCAAATCGTGCGGTGTGACTTACTTTAATCAGCTCGCGTATAAATGGCACAAGTGTGACGGGGCTGTAAAACAACGTGCGATGGGAATTGGAGTGTCTTCATACGATGGGAATTGGAGAGACGTAAATTGTCCTTTCCCAAACTCAAACCTGTGTTGAAGAAAGAAATAATTTCTCAAATACCCGCAAATTTCAACCTCGTTGTCAACAATGTCAGATCTCTAGTCGTGCCTATATTAGAGGATACCATAATCGACTGGGCCTTGTCCTACACGATTTACGATTTGAAAAACAAGACGGAGGTGACAGACGATACCGAACTCGTGGTGAGGCCTTTCAGTTTGGAATTAGGAGGATTTGATCTAGTGCGCGATGCTTTCAACAGATGCTTCTTAACTTTCAAGCGGGATTTTAAGTCGGATGAAATGCACTACGAGCCCTTGATTTTGTTGGAACAATACGAGGACAAATATTGGAATCTTTTAGAACAATGTCGACGTCTTATGGTAAACATAAAAACTCAAATTGGATAATGCATTCTCTTCGAAAAAGCGATGGATAATTCGGAAACTATTAAGGCTTATTTTAACTCCAACCTGACCAGAGTGGGGAGCAAGGAGGTTATTTCAGAAATGTCGAACAAGATTCCTTGCCGTAGAAGGAAGTGGATGTGTTGTCAAGCAATGCGTGTGCACTGAGCTATGCGTTGGAATTTATAGACCTTTTGCGGGGAAAGGTTACGTAGCACTTCCCAACAACCTCAAACTAGGTCCCGATATACTGGTTAATGTGCATAGTGAAGATGATAGAGGTTTTCTGTGGTCCGTGTTGGCTGGTATACACCTCGTTCCATCTTCGCAACATGATTGGGATACGAAACATTATCTGTCTAATGCGCACGAGTTAGTTGTAGGTGTGTTGGACCCCGTTCCTTTATCCAAAATTGCAGCGTTCGAAAAAGCCAACAACATTTCGGTATCTGTTTTTGGTTTCAAGGATGACGAGCCTTGCGTTTATCGCGTGAGTTCCTTGGTTGAAAGTAAGCATCACATCGACTTGCTTCTTCTCAACGGATACTACGTGACGATAAAAGACTTCAACAAATTCATCGCGAGTTTCAACCCCAACAAGCGCTTGAAGTATTTTTGCAGGCATTGCTGACACAGTTTTCGAAATCGTTTCAGGTATGAAAACTACCACCTTCCTTCTTGCATGGGAGTTCCGTACCAAAAGACCACATTGCCCGATAATGACGTTATCCGGTTTAAGAATTTCAAGAACAAACTCAAAAGGTTGTCCATAGCTTACGTGGACATTGAAGCGGCGCTGCACCCAGTCTCCAGTTGCTATGGAAGCGATACATACCCCACAGTTTACCACATTCACCAACGTGATTGTTGACCACTTAAGTGGAGTATTTTCTAAAAAGTTACAGAGAGGAGTAGACTGCGTGCAAGTTTTCTTCGAATCTATATTAGACGAGCAGAAAAAGATCGTGGTTTACGTGGATTCCCACAAGCAATGAATGAAACATTTAACCAAGGAACAGGGGTTGCTGTACAAAGAAGCGGCGGTGTGCCATATCCGCAAACAAGGAGCATTCACCCCACCCCAAGAAAAGTTTAACGGATTTACGAAAGTATGAGACCACGACCGCATCACCAGTGAATTTAGAGGAGCTGCGCACAGCAAGTGTAACTTTTCTTACACTTCGAACAAAAACATAGCGGTTGTTATGCATAATTTAGAAAAATACGACAGTCATTTCGTTGTGAAGGCTTTGAATTCGTTTAAAGATTTGAAGGCTCTGCATAATGTCAGGATCATCGCTAAGAACAAGGAAAGAATCAGCAGCATAAGATTGGGCAGCTTTACATTCACAGATAGTCTAGCGTTTATGACGGCATCGTTGGAAACTCTAGCTTCGAACTTAAATAGCTTTAGAATTATGGACAAGCTTTTCGAAGGTGAATCCGTGGAGCTCCTACGAGGCCTTATATGAAAAGGTGTGTTTCCCTATGAATACCTGAAATGTGGAAGTGTTTGAGGAGAGGTGTTTACCACCCATGTCAGCATTTGTCTCATTGTTGAAAGGATCGATCTGCTCCGAATCTTATCAACACACGATGAAGATTTGGGATTTAGGCAAATGCAAAACGTTTGGAGATTACCACGACCTGTATTTGTGGACGGACGTCGGGCTTTTAGCCAATGTCTTTGAAAACTTTAGAGCGACGAGTTTGACTAGTTACGGATTGGACCCTCCCATTGCATTTCTTCACCCTCCCTATCATGGTACGCTGCGCTCAAGAGGACGGGAGTGTCTTTGCATCTCTTCATTAACATTACATGCATATTATGGTGGAAAAGGGTATAAGAGGCGGTGAGAGGCGGTGTCTCGCTTATAGCTAGAAGATACGCTAAAGCCAACAACCCGTATATACCATCTACTTTCGACCCTGATAAAAAGAATTCTTACATCATATTTTTGGACTTCAACAACTTGTACGGTTGTGTAATGTGCGAGTATCTACCGACTGGAGAGTACGAATGGGTGCCGGAAGACCAGCTTGAGGATATAAATCTCGATAATTACGGAGATCAGAGTGACACGGGGCTGATACTAAAAGTGGACTTGGAATACCATGATTACAATGATTTCCCATTAACCCCGGAGCACATGAAAATCACGAAGTCTATACTTTCTCCTTTCAACCGTCGGGCAATCGAGGACTTGCGGTTAACGTACAACAAAGGCCTAAAGCTAACAACTAACCTTTGCTCAAAGACAAACTACGTGGTGCACTATAGAAATTTGAAATACTACATCTCTTTCGGCATGGTTCTCAAGAAAATACACAGAGCGATCAGAGCAACCCCCTTGGCTGAAACCTTACATAGAGTTTAATAATAAGAAATGCCAAGCAGCTAGTAACGATTTTGACAAAAACCTCTACAAACTGCAAAATAATTCGATTTTTGGTAAGACGATAGAGAACAAGCACAAGAGAAACAATGTCTTGATAGCGACGACGAAAGAGAAAGCCATCAAGTACGCGTCTTACCCCTGCACCACGAGTTTCACTTCTCTAAGCGAGGATTTGGTAATACTTACAAAGACTCCAGCAAACATCATCTTGAACAAGCCCATCGTGGTTGGGTTTAGCGTCTTGGGACTGTCAAAGTTATTAGTCTACCGGTTTCACTACGACCACAGGATGAAAAAGTACGGACCAGAGAGATGCAAACTCCTAGTCACCGACACGGATAGTTTATGTATTCGATAGAAACGGACGATATTTACAAAGATATGGAAGAAGATGCGTTGTTGTTCGACACATCAAACTACCCCAAAGATCATTTCTTACACTCCAACATCGACAACAAAGTATTGGGAAAGATGAAAGACAATAGCGTGGGGTGCCCAATTTCAGAGTTTGTAGGTTTAAAGTCGAAGCTTTACAGCGTTTTGCAATTGGATGGGAAGAACAAGATGGCCTACAAAGGCATTAAGAAAACAGCACAAGTGGTGCGCGAAACGTACAAGAATGTGCTGTTTAATATAGTGTCGTGAGAATTCTGGGGTCTTACATTCGTTCGGAGGCGCACAAACTAAAAACCGTCACCATCAACAAGTTGGCTTTCAGTCCCTACGACGACAAGAGATGGGTCTGCGACGATGCAGTCAGTACTCTAGCTTATGGGCACGTGAATTCAGCTTAAACTATCTATATTATCCGTCCCAACTGTTGTACTTGCAGTCATAGCCTTTCCATTTAACGAAATAAAGCATTTTTCCACATTTCCCCCTCTTTTTACGTAATACTTGCTCCACTAGAAATAAATCTGGAACTTGGGTTTTTTGAATTTCCTGTTCGTAGAAACCTCCGAGCACCGGTTCACCCGACTCGTCCTTTAAAAGGTACGTAACTAGTTGGGTTTTTTTGCACTTTACGGATCGTGAATACTTTGTTGGTACAATTTTGCAAATATCCTTTATCGAAGATTTTTTTAACTTTAGAAATCCTGACTTTATTTCCTACGGCGAACTTGGGTTTCTTTATCAGTTGTTTAGGGCTAGTTCGTCTCGGCAATGGTTCGTGACGTCTGGTTACTTCCGTAGGTTTCAGTTTTATAGTGGAATGAACCGTGTCGTTGTATTGCGAGACCAACTCGTCGATGATGTGTATCCACTTGTAATTCCCCTGCCTGGTGAATTTTTTCCACATTCGAGTTTTCAGCGTTCTGTTGAAATGTTCAACCACGCTTACTTCCTTCTCAGAGTACGTAGAGTACATGTTGATGTTATGGCGCCTAAGTAGTGCTTTGAAGTCTTTATTGTAGTACTCACTACCTAAATCGACTTGTAAATTTTTAGGGGCGGTCGCTCCCGAGAGTATCTTCTTGAAAGCTTCGGTAACATCTAGACCTGTTTTAGATTTAAGAGGAATGGCCCAAGCAAACTTGGACATGACGTTAATGGAAGTCAGTAGATAGTTAAAGCCTTTATTTGGCTTAGCGTACAGTATCATCTCCACCAAATTTGGACTTTATTGGGACTAGAGTCCCAGCGAGTTTTTAGCAAAGATGCATCTTGCTGTACCTGCCCCTGGCCCTGAGCGTTAATATCATTACGAGTGCTGGGATTAAACAGGGATTCAACGGGGACAGCAATAAATATTTAAACCTAAATAAACTCTAAATAATGCCCGTAGTTCTTGTGTCTGCCTCCCTACTTGCATGCCCGATTGAGAATGCAGTGTATTAAGTATTTGCTGCTGGAATTCAGTTGATCGTACGAGTACACTCATTCATGCAAGATAAATCGCATTAAATTCAAAACCACTGGAATTTAACCGATTTACAATGGTGTCATTTACAATGGTGTCAAAACCCTAGCGGTTTTGAGTTTAAGGCGATTATCTTGCACGAGTGGGTGTACTCGTACGACGAACTAAATTCCAGCAGCAAATATATATACACTATGTTCATGATCGCAACATATGCAAAAATTTCCTGGAATTAAAGCTGTTATGTATTAAGGTTGATGATGGACTTGGATGCTTAGATTACCTGTAGGATTGCTGTGGGTTCTAAAGTAATGATAGACGATTCAGACAGCCATTATGTCTACATGTTGTAGCTGCAAGACCTAGCCTCTAAGTGCCAGGCATCCCAACCTATTTTATTCTAACCTCAGGTGGGGTGCATATACAGATCAGTGGTTGTGAGCCATATACATAACAAAAGCCTTTAGGTTCGTTTTAGGGTAATTTTCCTTTGGAAAACAAATTTAATTCAGCAAAACCAAAAACCTGAACGTCAGTTTATTGCCACGATTTTTGTTGTAGACTAACGACACGTATAAAACGAGGCTTCCCAGCAAGTATATTTCTAGTGCTATTGGTGTTAAGTCTTATCAAACTAAAACAAGCTTCACATGCAAATAACGCCAGTGAATTTTATATATGCTAGCTGAAGCCCATATTACACATGGATGGTGTTTAATGCACCGTTTGCAACATTGGGATGGTTTGCTGTTTCGTATTTGTTGCGGAAGGCGTGTATAAAATCTGTGTATTTTTGCTCACACTGGCTAGCTAACCACGATTTTCGTTCGATTCGCTCAGTCAATCAGTGCATCCCATGAACCAGACTATGCACTTGCATATCAATATTTCCACCAAAGTAAAGAAATACGCCTTTGTATAACAAAGTCCAAACGTTTACCCCACTGGCTTTGACATTCTTTTTCTGGACTATAGTTTCAATATTTAACCGAGTTTCACTCATCCCTTAATTTTAATCATCCAGAACAGCCAGCGGTTTTAATATTAACAGTTGCATATACCTGAAGCATTGTTTTACCCATTTCAGTTTATCGCCAACAATCATTCCATTTACAATCACTCAATCATCTCATTATTAGAAGTGATTGTTTAGCTCATATTATATGATCCCTGCAGCTGCTTGGACTTAAAATTCGAAAGGTCTGACCAAGATGATTACTGGGTGTTTTCAGGACATTTGCCTTAGAAAAACTTGCACATCCAGACCAGACGTAAATAGAACGTCCATTTGGACTTAGCTAATTCAAATGTCCTGACAAGGAAGTTAATTGAATGTTCACAGGGCATTTCACTTTGAAAAGTCTTCATACATCCAGACCAGGATGTTAATAGGACGTTCATATGCAGTGCTGGAGCAAGAGGGGGGCGAAGGGGGCGGCCACCCCAGGCGCCAAAAAGTGAAAGGGCGCCAAAAATGCTGCCCCCTTCCCCCCTCCAAAAACAAAATTGAAAAAAAAAACTTGATCTTTAATAAATTCTCTTTTGGCGAAGTCTAGCGAAATACAATTGGTCTTAAAAAGACCAACGGAACACGAATTTGGCAACAAATACTTAATTTTTGGCGCAGTATTTCGGACAAAAAAAATGTTAAAACGCTGAAAAAAGGTGAGCGCTTTCACAAATTGTGGAGGACTTCACACAGCCGCCATGTTGGAAAATCAGTGATATGGTGTGGGAGTCCATAATTTGTAGCAGTACCCGATTTTTTTAAGGTCTTAACATTTTTATTGTGAACAAACCACAATTTCGGGCCGAAAAGGAAATATTTGTTACCAATTTCATGTTAGCTTTCTTGTCGGTCAGTAGGTACCTCTATCATAAACTAAATACATTTATTATCCTTCAAACGAAGACAGAAATTTTTGTCTCTTGTTACCTACCTCACCTCTACGTGTGTTTTCAGTGTGTTGGCGTTATCTCTGTGGCACCGTGATGGGTTCATTTTTGGGTACATTTGTTAAGAGGCGTATGGGAGGGGTAGGGGGAGATTGCAATATGCTGTATAATAGCGATAAAGTGGGGCGCTCAGTGGGCTACTGGCCCCGGGCGCTCACAACACCTTGCTCCGGCACTGTTCATATGGACTTATAAAATCCGAAAAGCCCTACCCAGAATGCTAATATGATGTTTCCAAGAGATTCTGAACAGATAGATAAAGAAATTCAAACAGATCATATCTAATGAACATCTAGAGGACATTTAGATATGACGAGGACGTTTACAGGACATCGAGACAAAATAAGGACATTCGTAGGACATCATGTGCTGTATGGGCTGGTATGTCCATCTAACCTGACAGCTCGATTTTAATAATAAAGAACATAAGGTGATACAAACCTACATTTAATAAAATGTAAATCTATTCTAAATCCTTGGGGGCTGATTAACTGATGATTTAGCAGTGGCCGGCGTTCGTCAAACAGCGAAACTCAGTAACGAATCAATATTCGCATGCAAGAAAGGGAAACCACACACTGTAGCTTCTATGTTAAATGCATTAATTCCAGTTATTTGGAGGTTAAAGGCTCCCTCTTAATTACCCAATTTAAAGTACACTTAATTAAACAAGGGGTTAGGGGAATGAGGCCGGATCTAGAAAAAGATGCATCCTTGCCAATCATTAGCCGGAACACTAGTCCCTGAGAAGTGAAGCTTCTAAACTATTTTAGGGTCATACAGACTTTGACTTATCCTTCGCTTTGGCTGGTGATGCTGAAGATTCCTGGACCAGAAGCTCAGAAACAGGTGGCAATAGGGTGGCGAGTAAATACATGCTAAAAAAGGGGTTAACCCACCACAAATTGCAACAAAAGGTTTTATGGTTATTCCTGACTGGAAAAAGCGTACTGATCTCGAAAAAAAATTGTTATCCACGTTATGCTGCCGTTTTCCAGGAAAAATAGGGTTAATTTGCATGTTATAGTTAAAAAATGCATTTAATACATGCATGGAAATACGAAGAGAATATTAATATACCTTGAATTTTGAGGGCAGTTCTTTTCTGGAACCTACTCAAAAGGATGTGCACTTTAAGATTCCGTAGGGTGTCAGGCTGAAAAACCTTGAGCATTAAAGATGACGACCAAAATG
>JAHWFP010009284.1:19742-32089 GCA_023313725.1 Lithobius niger
AGAAAGAGTGGGCCGATTGCGACCAAATAGTCGGCTGGACATTGTGTACCCCCGTTAGCGAGTGCATTCTGGGGGATATTATAGCAGGCGATTTAACCAGATTGGCTAGTGCTTAGCTCCAAACTCCTCTAGGCTGTCTACCACATTTCCCTTCTAGCTTCCACAAACGAGAATTGAGAACCCGGGTGCGTTTGCGGAAGCTATTAAGGGGAATGTGGTAGATAGCCTAGAGGACTGTGGAACTAAGCACTAGCATATACGGATTAAATCGCCCGCCATAACAACCCCCAGCATGCACTCACTAACAGGGAGTACACAATGTCCAGCCGACTATTTGGTCACGATGCCCCCCCCCCCCCCCAATCCTCCAACACAGCAAGACAGGAGAGAACCTGATCAGTTCTCTACATAGGTTAAAGCACTTTTAAGAATAAAATGAGTTCCAGACTTCCAGAGTTTCTAGGCCATGAATACGGACTGGCAAATTCCTCAAGTCAGCCAATTGAGACTGAAAAAAAAAGTTGTTATACTTTTTAAATAATCTCTGCTAGATTTTAGTTTACATTTAGTTTTAGTTGTCAGTTTAGCGTACAGAACTCAAGACCGAATATTTCAAAAACATTTTAGTAACATTTGTTCAGTTACCCATAGGGTTTTTTGTAGCATGCAGATTTTTACATCGACATAGATCACTTACATTACTATCTACGTAAGAATTAAAAACTAGAATTTAACAGCAAGTTTAAAAATTTAAAAGGAAAACCTTTGCAATTGAAAAACACTTTATTATGCTAACTTTTAAAGGTACTTACTCCATTTTTTCTCTATTCACTTAATAAACAAATACTAAGGTAGATTATTTTGTGCATAAAACTTATTTTTACTATTTCAAAATTAAAATGCAATGCAGCCACCAAAGCAGTAACATTTCTAACAGTTACCTCCACATTATGTCACCAACCCCTATGCTGAACTTGTTATTAATTTTAAAACTACAATGTAAAAATACCTTCGACATAAGATATTACTGTATTGACTGCGAAGTTACTGCACTATTATGTACAATAGGCAGGGTGCAAAATTCACACCGGCTTACCGGCCAATAACGGTATTATTTTTGGCGGTCTGGCAGTTTTCCCGGACTACACCACCAACTTTACGAGACTTAGCAACAAGTTTTGAAATGATTAAAAGACTGGCAATCAGTGTTTACTGTGGCTGCAGGGGTTGGACGAATAGGGGGAAATAGCATTCAAATATCTGCAAAAAATGTTTGAATATTCGTTCGAAATTGATTATTCTTCCCGTGTTTAGCCCCTCCCACCGTTCTCCCCAAAAAATCCAGTTTTCGTTAAGCAGCCTACCAAAGTAAAGTTTAATATAGGCAAGAGAAGGCACACACAATCATAATCAAAGGAAAGAAAAACCTTCTCCTCCCCTCCCCCTCTTCTCCTTCTTTCACTTGCAAGTGTGCAAGCCAAAGCGCAAGGACCAATTCCACTATAGCGTAGTTGGAAGGCAAGAGGGAAAAGAAGAAAGCATAGTGGTGACTGACTGGGACGCGACAACACAACGATAAAATACAAAAAAAATCAACTCAAAACAACCAAACGAAAATGTAAAATACACAGAAATATAATTTTTTGTGTGTATATTCAAACGGGATATATCCTGCTATGACATGTTCAAATATTCGTCCGACCCCCTACTGTTGCAGTACGAGACACCATAAAGAGATACACAAAAACCACAAAAAGTCGTCGTCACTCGCTGCATACCCAACTTGTCGGCCTAACCTGGTCTAACAAGCCTGTGAATGTTCGGAAAATTGTCTCAACGACGACCACTCCACATGTTGGGGTAAATCGTGTGGGTTGCTTCATTCGAAGTGCCTGAGGGACTTCCATTTACGAGTCTTCCCGTCACTGTCAATTAACCATTTCAGAAAAGAACCCCGTTCTCTGATGAACACCAGGGTCCCTCTTTTACAACATTGACAGGCTTGTTAGACCAGATTTGGCCGTCAAGTTGGACAAGAATTAAGTATACCAAACTGGGGATATCAGACTCTTGGAAGGAATTCCAACTTTCGTTGATTAACTATGACAAATTTTCAACTTTCTTGCCACTAAAGTCACTCAAAATTCAAGAGGTAAATATATTTTTACAAGCATTACTGAACTTTCAATCCAGTTTTTTTTTTTTTACGGCATGTGCAGGAGTTTATTTGTAGCTTTCTTTCACTTTACATCAACGTTTAAGTAATCTCGTTACGATTTGTCACAACATGACGTTGTTATAGCGATAAAGGAACATGTCTTGCTAGTTAAATCCTAAACCCACTTGATTGACTAGTTTATTCCTTGAGAAAACAAGTTTGTAGTCGAGCTTATTTAAATCGTCAGGTCATACTTTGATCAGGGCCACCCTCCATGGTCTTAGTGGCAGCACTAGCAGAGAAAAGGCAGATTTTGCTTTGGAAAACCAAAATTGCAATACTGATACTGCATGCAATATTCATCCAATACCGGTAGTTAACTTGTTACAGTAGGTGGTACTGAATTAACTGCATCATTGTGACAACACTCGCACCATGTACGTTGAACGCTCGTTGAAAACTTGGAACATTTTCTTCATCTGTGACAATGATGACATGACGATGATCCATATTACGTCTTTGTGCTATCTTGACACATGCGGGCAGCACAGTGTAATCATTATCGCAGTCATGATGAGCCAAAAAATTCACCGGCTGACCCTTTCGATGTGTAATCAGCACTTTCATAATAGATAACGCAACGTACTCGATTTCACTGTCGCCAGATTGCCTGCGTTGCTTCAAATGTTGAAGTACAAAAGCGTGGATCAGCATTCTCCAGGGTGTATCCTTTTCACGCTTCTTTTGAATTAAATTACAAACGTGTAATAACAAACTTGGTGGCGTGTTCCATAATGCAGAAGCGTCTGGAATAATTATACCACCAGAAATAAATATGTCAATGCACGTTCTTCGTGGAATCTGCTGGCAATTGTCGAATGCAAAAAACTGGCAGTCCAAGTGCTTTAACTGGATTAAACCAGGTAACTGATGAACTTCTGGTAGCTTCGAAGAAACTACAAAGATCCAGAAAGGGTAGCCATTGTTTAAATCTTTAAGTGCCATCTCGTCATCAAAGCTGAACTTTGTGTGGCCATCGGCTAATAAGAAATTTTCACCTTCTTCGCATGATGAACCACCAAACATCAAAAAATATCCACCCGTTACACGCGGCTTCACAGATTTCAATCTGGGAGAATGTCCATCCTCTGGACTTACATCTGCTGCTTTATCAGAATGCCTTTTCTTAGCTTTGTTGCTCTCGCCAGCTGTGCTGGGTATCTTCTTGGTTTCTGGCTCAACTGTGACTGGGCAAATCACGACAGGAGTTGAAATTCGGTCTTGACACCATTTGTCAAACAAACTGTCCTGTTTGTCTGGAGGCGTCTTCTTGGGTCCTGCCATTCGAGCAGTACGAGGCTGCCGATAAAGTAATGCAGCACCAGAACTTTCTTCGGCATCAGCCAGTTGTCCAAAGTCATGATTAATTGTTGTCCAGTTTGCATCTGCATTCCGAGTGTTACACTTGGGGGCTTTCTGCTCAGCTGTGAATGTGTCCTCTGGGCTTTGACGCTCGCATGCATCAGGACGAATAACGACAGGAGTTGCAATACGTTCACGGCACCATTGAGCAAACAACCCGTCCTCGCCTTCTACACCATTGCTCCTCTTGACAACTTGAGGAACTGGCATTCGATTACTATGAGGTGGACGACAAGGCAATACAGCGCCTGAAATTTCTTCAGCACCAACCATACAGCCATATTCAGTCTCAGCAATGCTGTTGACTGGCACTTCATTCTGAACGTAAGAACTACAAGACTCATCATAAATTGGATTCCAAGAGTTCTGTAGTGACAATGTGCAAGAAAGGGGACTTTCACGAAAGCACGTACATGCTCCTTCACAGTCGCAGGACGAGCAAATGCAGAGTTCATTAGGTGGCATCTCATTTTCGAGCACTTCAGCTGGGGAAATATGCAAATTCTGCAAGAGTTGATTGAAGTCGGAAGCTGGAATAGTGATCTCGGTTGGTATCATCGGAGGAAGCATTTCCGCATAAGTAACAGCCTCTGACTCTCGCCATTCGGGAAGAAACAACTGAACAGTCGCTAATATACAACTATGAGTACATCTAACTTTTTCTTCAACAATTTCCATTACGTCTACCCCAAATTGAAGAACATCTCCAGTTAACACTTCCCAAGGTGCACTTTCTTCTGAACCCTTACTGAGACGTTGGTAATTGAGGAAGGTTCCGTTGCTACTCTTGGTATCTTTGATAAAGAATTTACCGTTTTCAAACCACAGGAGGGCATGTTTCCTCGATAATACTTTGGAGTCGAAAATAGCATTGTTGGAAGCAGGCTTATTACGACCCACACATCGCCCCACTTTCGTGGGTTGGTTTAATGTTAAAGTCCTTTCTTCAAACGAATGAGAGTTAGGTCGACACGTTAACACTGCTTTAGCAGACATGAAAATACCGCCGAATGGTTCTGTTGCTGGGGTCTTCAATAGCTCCATGGGTAAAATCACTACGAGCGCCCCATGCCAAATAAAATGTTTTAAAATTGGTTCATGACTCAAAGGGGGTCTAATTCAAAATTGAGCTCCATTGTACCAGGAATTCCACTCTTGACACGGATACTATGCCTAATGAACTCCACCAGTTAATTCCTTCAACCACGATGCCATCTCAACAAGGAACCGACACCGAAACGACTTCAAAAATTGGTTAGTCGACCTCACAACCAGAACGTGTACAAAGTTTTGCCCTCTTTTGTATAACAAGTGATTCAACCGTTAAGTACATTAAGCTTAAGATATGACGTCATATGAGCTACTTTCGCTAAGTTATACGAATGCTCGAAACTGTGACCACCAGACAATCTAATTTCAGCAAAATCATCACCACGAAATTCAGTCATTCCATTAGTTCTTCGATTAGATAAACGAATGTCGTAAAGGATTTTTTTTTTCATGTCTCGTTGTATATTTCTGCTTTTGAGTTGCTCTATCTAATTTTGACTAAGTTTACGGGGAGCCAATTACGTTAACATATATTCTGATGCACGGATGGAGCTATTGTCGAAAGAATCCTTATGTGATGGAAATATTCGGTTACGTCGGTCAATCTAATACCTACTTTCAAACCAAGGTATGTAGAATAATATTTCAAACTATAAATAAAAAAAAGTTAAAAACCAAACCCTAAAGATGGTGATGCTAGATTAAGGCCTGTTGAGACAGCTTCATATGCGCAAGTTCCGGTAAACAGGAAGTGAGACTTAGTATCTATCTCAATCGGCCCTTGACGAGACATTTGTGATCACAGCAGTTAGCGAGTAAGTGGGAGTGTTTACCTGGTAAAACGGGTAGTCATGGCGACTGCGTTGGGCGAAACCCTCAGGAAACTAGAGTTGGAAGATGTGGTTGTGACTGTTGATTGTACCACCAACAAATACATTGTTTGCAGTAGGCTGAACGCTGCCAGCAGGGAATGGATTGTTATTGCTTCTGACGGAGTAGAAGTTTGGAGGAAATCGCTTGACTTCAAGGCGATGGAAGAACTCGTTCAAGCGAATGCTCAAATTAATAGTTTAGAGGATTATCTTAAGGAATTCAAGTAAGTTAATACAATGGTATGCTCGAATTCTCTTCCTTTACTATACCATTTAATAGCGTTTATTTAGGGGCTGCCGTAAGTTGTAGCCGTTCTAGCCCACATTGCGCATGTTTCTAGCGACATCTATTGCTGAAATTAAGAAATAAAGTGTGTGAAGGCCAGTTGAGATGGAAGTTCACTGGCGCGCGGAGCTTTATCCTTCTCTTTCCTCGCAAAGGGTGCCTTCGAAAATTGACCCTAGTCCCAACTGCCCGGAGTAAAAAAAAATCTCGCCACCGCGTGTATTAACTCCCTAGGAGTGAAGTGGTCGTGTATACTAATGCTTGATCAGGAGCGCCAGGGTTGACTATTTTGAGTTACTCAATTGGAATCAATTTTCGAAGGCACCCAAAATGTGTTTAGGTGCCTCGAAACATGGCACCCAAAAACACCCAGCATGTGTGTTTTTGGTGTGAAAAAAGCACCCAGCATGTGTTTCCTTTTATCACAGGTTAAAGTAGGATTTTTTTCTCAAATAAAATTTTCAAGAATAATTAAAGGTAGGGGTTCTCCATTGGAAAATCTTAAAGAGTACCGTATTAAAAGATCTTGGCGTGAAGCCATGGCCTTGCCGTATCACAAGGGCCAGTCACTCGCGCCTCGTCATCACGTGAATGGCCCCTGTTCCTGTTATGAGGAGAGGGATGGCGGTAAAATGTTTATGTAAAAAAAACTATAAGTAATTTATTTTACTTAATAAATGTTCAGTCTACACATCCTTAAAGATGTCTATTCACCAAATGACAGGTTACAGCATCTAGCGCCATCTACCATGATTTAGCTGTACGTAGCACTTGATTTCAACAAGCAAAGTATAAATTCAATGGTCGACTCTCGATTGCAAAAAAATAATTGAATTTACTTCTTCTCACTCCAACGGTATTTACAAACATAAAATTTCACGAGACATGAATCAAACGAATTTGTCCCACAAGCCGGCAAAGAGCGTCTCCGCCGCTTGTAGCATCCTTTTGCGAGTGGCTGTTCTGTGGCGCTAAAACCGTTCTAATATTTACAGTCTGGTTTGGCGCCACTCAATCGGATACAATTTACACAAGAATGGAATGTCTGTCTCCGTAGTAAACTTGTTGCTTTATTTGGCGTTCGATGGCTGGCCAATGTTTCCAAATTCTCCTTGCTTCTCGAATGTGGTAATTACCCTTAATTGAAGGTAATTAGATAATGATTGTCATTGGGTGTTCGAATGGAATGCTGCAGCCAAACCTTACAAAAGGAATACGCAAAGAAATTAATCTTTACACAACAAACTAGCCATGTGCCTCCTTAATTATTGGATGTAAAGTTGGTGCGTCCACATGCACCAAGGAGCAAGCGATCAAGGTTAACCATATTGACTGTCACTAGATAGCGCCCATCTAGCGGTTCAAAACGTTCAATATATACAAAAAAGCGTCCGTGATGTCTTGGGCTTAATTAACTTTACTGCTTGATTCCTGGGGCACATGGGCGCACCAACTTTACACTTACTAATTAAGGAGGCACGTGGCTTGTTTGTTGTGTAAAAAAAAAATTTATGTGTGTGTTCCTTCACATGAAAGTAAGGACTAGACAGAAGTGGAGAGTAGGAAATGTCTGTAACTGTTACTGTACCCGTGCACTGGAGCTAACGTTAACATGCTTTTGATAAAATATTCCTTCGAGGAGTGATGAACTTTTGACTGGAGTGGTGAGCTCCCCATTACGTCACTTACTTGGGTAATGTCAATCTAATACATACTTTCAAACCAAAGTAAGTAGAATAATATTTCAAACTACAAATAAGAAAAGTTAAAAACCAACTGCTAAAGATGGTGATGCTAGATTAAGGCCTGTTGAGACAACTTCATATGCGCAAGTTCCGGTAAGGAGGCATTTGGCAGCAATCCCCTTTATGATTGTAAAACTCCAACAATTGGAACCTCAGAAAATCGGCAAACCTGTATTTGGCCATCCAAAGCATGCTTCAGTTGATGCAGGAAAGGTAGTGCAAGTTAAAAGTAGGCCTAGAAAAAAAATTCTGCATTACGTTCTGGGGTGGGAGGTGATGAAGATGGTACTATGGGTTTCCCTTTTGAATCGGCAGCAGCAGCAAAATCCAAACCAGAATTCCACAAAACCCAAACCTGCCAGAACCTGTAATCCCTTCCTCGCCTATTCCATCACCCTAAGAGTACCTTCTTACACCACCTAAGCCCTCTCTCTCTTGTTCTGCCACCCCAAGAGCCAACAAATCACGTCTTCCCTCCCCCCCCCCCCCCAATCGTCAGATCTTCCAGACTTCAACATTCACCCAGAACATGATCAAGTGTCTCCTCCGCCCAACAGACCCCACAAGTCTAATCCTTATCTTCATTTCCCACCCTCCACGGCTAGTCTCAGGTTTCCAGCCCGAATTCAAGGCCAAATACAAAACTGTAAATTTTAGTCGCCGGCACGAAAATGTCTGCTACCTGTAAATTTATTGCAATCAGTTCCTGGATGCTCCTCATCTTTCTTGAGGTTTTTCGCTGTCTAGATCCGGCCAGCTGCGCAACCCCACTGCGCACGCGTCGTGCGCAGCCCTCCTACAAAAGCTTTCGGCCTGGGTCGGCCGCCATCTCTTTTCCTCAAGCTCTCGTCGAAGACGGTCGCTCCTCTCGCTCTCCAGCAAGCCATCCTTCGCCCGAAAGAAGATCCTTCATTACAAAGAAGAACCTTCATTTGGAAGATCTTCACTCGAAAGAAGATCCTTCGCTCGAAAGATAATCCTTAGCCCGAAAGATCCAAGATGGCGTTCTTCATCCTTCGTTCTCCGCTTCGTTCCTTCGCATGGAAGCACAAGAAAGACAGGATGCACCCACGCAATCAGCGATGCTCTGCCAACTTGACCTGCATTACGAATCTGCTGATTTTCACGCTCAACACCGTCTGCTTATAGCCATTTCTCCTCCAAGCCACCTCAGCCTCTTCCTTCCAAACGTCATCTGAGCAAGCTTTGTCCACATAATGAAAATTTTCATGTATCACAACATGATCTTGGAGCAGGAAAACCCCCTCCCTCCAACTAGCTCCTGCTGCTCTCTGCCTGGCCCTCTCTACCGCTCCGTCAAGCCAGTTGCCCTTTGCCTGCCATCGCCGTAGCTTGAAACCCTCACTGCCCTGCTAGCCCTCATCTGCCGCCGTCCGCTATCTGGCCGAGTGTCATCGCACGTTTTCTTTTCTTGGAGCGTTGGCCATCGTTGCCACCATTTAAGTCTTCTTGTTACCGACAATTTTTGACTGCTGTAGACTCTCCCATGACTGCCTGCTGTTCCTATTCCACCATCATGCAGCAACCGTCCCTCTCCAGCCGGAATTGCAGCCATTTATGACCTCGACTGCTTGTGTCCCTCACCGACCGTGATTCGCAGCTCTGCCAATCCAAGCCCGTCACGGCCCGTTGCACAATGCCGTGCTTTGTCACTGCTTTTCGGATAGCCACACATTGCTACTGCCGTTCACCAGACATCACCAGCTGCTGCTATCCCTCGCCCATGGAAGCCTGCTGTCCCTTGTTGTCCTTCATTGCAGCTCTATCGGACCTTTATCCTTCACTGCCTGCTGTACCTCACGGACTATCATTGCAGCTCCTTTGTACCTTTAACCTTTGCTGCTGTTGTTCCTCACTGGCCATCATCGCAGCTCTTTCGAACCTTCGTCCTTCGCTGCCTGCTGTCCCTCGCCAAGGATGATCGCAGCATCTTCGGACCTTAGTCCTTCGCTGCCATTCGCCAGCCGCCATTTCAACTCTATCAGACCTTCACCCTTCGCTATCTGCTGTCCCATACCGGCATTCATCACAGCTCCGTCGGACCTTCGTCGCCTGCTGTCCCTCGACCACCACCATCGCAGCGATATTGGATCTCCGCCCTTCGCCGCCTGCTGTCCCTCATCGGCGCTCATCACACCGACTTTAGACCTTCAACCTGCATGGCTTTCTGTCCCTCGCTGACCATCGTTGCAGCACTTTCTGACTTACGTCATTCTCGGCCTGCAAGTTCCTCTCCAGTAAAAATCATGGCGTCACGCCTACATTCTTCTGCCTGTTGTACCTTCTCAATCTCCGCTAACTATTCTGCTAACCTTCACCCGCCGCCGCGTTCTGTCTCTCGGCGCTCTTCGGATCTCTACCATCCTTCGTTTGCTCATCTTTCGCCTCGAAGAATCCTTTGCCCCTTCACTGATCTCCTTCAGCCCGAGATCTATCCTTTGCCCACAAGACTATCTTTCGCCTGCATCCTTCGTCGAAAGAAGATCACCTGACAGATGATCCTTCGCTAACATCTTTCATCGAAAGAAGATCCTTCGCCTGCATCCTTCGTCGAAAGAACATCAGCTTTAACGGAACTTCTCCCAACACATCTTGGCTGCCCGATGGACTCGACAATAACCCAAAGAACTCCATCCCCACCAGCCAACCCTCCACCCGATGATGCAACAATCGTGACCCGACCATTTCCTTTGCCACCAAGATTTCCTTCGTCCTTGGCTGCACCTGAACTCACTATGGCATCCCCACTTCCGTATGGTCAATGCCGTCCTTCGCCACCTTCTTTGTCATCTTCTTCATCTTCTTCGGCCTCGCCATCACCCTCACCACCTCGTCGGAGATAACACTAAACCGGGAAAAACAACTAAACTCGGAAAACAGCCATTGGATTTTTCGTTGTCCTCATCACGTCTATCCTCTCATCCTTCGGCTGTGTGCATTGTCCAACTCTGCAATTATTCACGTATGAAATTCATCGACTCATGAACTGTGTCATCGAGGATTTTAACTACAAGACCAAACTATTGACCCCGGCACCGCCCTTGTCTTCTCACACCAAGTCGTACGTCCAGGATTGGGTTTCCTCTTCCAACAACGGCTCATCAAGGAAACAGAAACTTGAAACCGCTCACACCACCACGTCCAAGAAGCGGCACTCTGACCTTCCACTATTCAACATGGAACGAATCTTTCGACGCCCAGATCGCCCCTAAATTAAAGCACACCAGCTCGTCTCTTTTCCCAGCAACAATGTGGACTCTGCATCTGCACTCGAAGAATCTCGTTGACCGACACATCTGGTGATTTGTACATCAACCTCTTGACCCCTACGAAGACTCGCTACAAGCTTTATATGGTCCACCGGTCGATGTGCAGCGCTACTAGTATTCACCCATCGATGCCTGCTGCACCTCACCCATCATCGTCTGCAGCTCCCGTTTGATGCCGTCAACTCCGACTGAAGCTCTTGCCATTTGACGCTATCCAGTCACGTGAAATTGCTGTTTATCGTCCGCCTGCAGTTGTCTCTCTGTGCTTCTCATCTCGAAACACAGACAATGATTGGTTCACAGCTCATCATTGGCCTCAAGTTCTCAGCCAAAAGAACCCTCTAAGCCTTCGACCGAAAAAAGTTCCAAACTTTCACTGAAAGACAGTAAGGTCTGCTTCTGGGTCCTTCCGAAGCTTTCGCCGAAAGAAGTCTATCATGGCTCGATCTACCCACACGACACTTACCACAGCACCACCTTTTGACCAGGTCGACAATTCTTCCAATCACTTGTCCTTCGCTACTGGCCATCTAAACTTTTCAGGACTAGCCAGCCATCAGAACCTCATCAAGAACACCACAGCTCCTCTGAACTGTTGTCATTCGCTGCAAGATCTCGCCGACTTTGTCAACCTCACTCACAGAACAAGTTTTGGTCGACTCCATCTGGGACCTGCCCTCACGGTGTTCTCGTACACTTTCAAGCCGATGCTCCTTAAAGACCAATATCTCTGAGCAACTCGGACGTCTCACCGACAATGACATGGGTCACAATTCAACAATTTAGGACACAGTCAAGTTCCCTGACATGCCACAGCCTAGGGCCGCACTCTGACGTGGTCATTCCGTCTTCACCATCCGGGTCTCTTTGTCACCGGCAGATGTGTCTTTTTGTCATCTTTAATTCAACAAATTCATCCATCTGAGGCCACGCCTGGACTTCCGAACCAAGACGCAAAGAACGTCTGAAACCTCAAAGCCAATTATCATTCCAGCGCTTACAAACCTTATTGGAAACAAACCAAAAAGAACACTGTCCAGTTTGAGCCTTAAGATTCACCTCCACAAAACAGCGGTCAACGAGCATAGAAAAGGCCATATCCACCCATTCCTACCATTCTCCAAAGGAACCAACGTGACCTTAGCCACAACAATCACAAGCTGGATCAACGTTATCCACAAACCTACGACGATCTAATCATCAACTGTGTAATGACCAACATCTATCACAGCACACACTGCGGGCACTCTTGACTTCCACAGTCAAGTCTCCATTGCTCAAATCCTTCAGATCCTTCATGAGGAAACCAGACTACCTTCACAAGTCACCACTTCTAGGACATGTCAAGACAAGGAAATGGGTTACATTGTCTGTGAACTCATTGTCATAAGACAGATGTGTAGTCCAACCCCCTTAAGCACTTAGTAACAGAAATGAAGACCTCCAGAAGACAGAAGCAAGACCCTCTTCACACTCAAACAGACCATCACGTCTTATGAAGACAACTACACCTGTTTCTGTTCA
>JAHWFP010009285.1:0-71221 GCA_023313725.1 Lithobius niger
TATTGAAAATCAAAATTCTGCCAACTTCGATCCAAATTTGCTTAATAGGGGGGGGGGATTGAGGCTTAATGGCGCGTCGACAACTTGGTCATTAGCGCCAACCTCAGTCACAGTGCAGTGGTCCGGGTTGCCACTGCACCACACATTACAGAGATGTTATCCAAACCCCTAATCTAAATCTTGTCATACATCTGTACCTCCTGCAAAAATTGAAAAACACCGGACAGGAGGACAGACTTATCGCCCAACTGACGCGCAATGTCATGCGGAAGATGGAACCGACGACGAACACCATCAAGATGGCGACAATCAACAAGTAAGTGCCGGACCGTAAGTGGCCGTCGACACCAAGAACATTCAGGAGGGTCAACCCCCCGCAAAAGGAAACAGTGGGTAAGTCGGGTGTGACCAATTCGCAAACGGGCCAACACAACCTCCTCACGGCGACTGCGGCGACACGCTGAGTGCCACTCCTCGACAGTGCCTTTAATGGCCCGTAACTTATTACCGTCCTGTCCATCCCACGAGGCTTGCCAAAAAGCATGTAACCTCAGACGCAGAGTTGGAAAAGCGTCCGAGGGAACAAGCCTGAGATCCCTACCGAGAGGGCCAGAAAGGGCCCCTTTTGCTGCAGAATCCGCTTGCTCATTTCCACCTATCCCAACATGGCCCGGGATCCAGCAGAAAAGCACCGTTTTCCGCTGGCCAGGCAAGCGGGAAAGCAAAGCTTGGACACGTTGTGTCAAGGGGTTCCAAGGATTGTAATTCGCCAAGGACTGCAGGGCACTCATGGAATCACTAAAGATAATGAAATGCGTGCCCTGAAGGCCAAGGATCCACTCCACCGCCAAACCAAGAGCCAAAAGCTCTGCAGAAAACACAGAATACCCTGATGGAAGGCGATGGGCAACCGTCACTCAAACACAAGCACAAGCCACGCCAGCGTCTGACTTCGACCCATCAGTAAACAGCCGCTGATAACCAGCGTACTGAGAACACAGCCGCTGGAACTCCTGTAAGTACCGTGCAGGTAGAGTGGAACTCTTCGGGAGGGATGCCAGAGCGAAAATGAAAATGCCACTTGGGACAAGCCAAGGGCCTACTGGCATTCCCCCAAGCCTCAAGACGCTGGGCACCTCAAAGGCTATCTCCTGACAGGACTGCTGGAGCCTATCGCGGAAATCACCCTTACCCACCCTGCGTCTACCGACTCGCAAGTCTGGCCCAAAAACCATGGACCAAGCAGGACTGGATTCCACAGCACGTAAACGCACAGCATACTGAATGGCCAGCTGTCGCCGACGAATGGCCAAAGGTGGCTCCGAGGCCTCAGCATAGAGGCTGACCACTGGAGAAGTTCGAAATGCCCCAGTCGCCACACGCAGGCCACTGTGATGCACAGTGTCCAACATCTGGAGAGTCGAGTCACTAGCCGAACCATACACCATGCACGCATAATCAAGTTTGCTGCGGACAAGGGCTCTGTAGAGGCGCAACATGGCAGCGCGATCGGCACCCCATGAAGTGCCCGACAGAACCCGCAAGATGTTAAGTGCCCGCAAAGACTTGTCTTTAAGTTGGCGCAAGTGTGGAAGCCAAGATAACCTGGAATCGAACACCAGACCCAGGAAACGTGCCTGTGGGACAACAGGAATCTGCGCCTGCCCCAAGTACAGCCAAGGATCTGGGTGCAGCGTTCGTTGGCGGCAAAAGTGAATGCACACAGTCTTGTCCGGAGAAAACCGGAAACCATTACTGACCGCCCAGGTCTGGACTTTGTTAATCGCCAGCTGTAGCTGCCGCTCGCAGGTCTGCATGCGAGCTGCTCGAAAGCGCAGGCCGAAGTCATCGACAAACAATGACTGGGGAACAGCAGCTTGCTGAGCAATGGGGTTGATCCCAATAGCAAACAAGATGACACTAAGAACACCTCCTTGAGGCACACCATTCTCCAAGACAAACGGGCGGGAAAGAGCCGCCCCGACACGAACACGAAAAGAACGGCCTGAGAGGTAAGCGGAAAGCAACAGTGGCATCCGTCCCCTCAAGCCACAGTTATAGAGATTACGGAGAATCCCATAACGCCAGGTCGTATCATAAGCCTTCTCCAAGTCAAAGAAAACCTGAACCAGATGTTGACGCAGGCGAAAAGCCTCCCTCACATCCGATTCAAGGGCAACCAGATTATCGATGGTTGACCGAAAACGTCGAAAGCCACACTGGGACGCAGATAAGAATCCGCGTGATTCCAGCACCCAGACCAACCTCTCACTGACCATCCGTTCCATAAGTTTACAGACACAGCTAGTCAGAGCGATTGGGCGATAACTGGAAGGAGCAGTAGGGTCTTTGCCCGGTTTCACAATCGGGATGACCACTGCTGTCTTCCACGCTGCCGGAACAGAGCCTTCTGCCCACACACGGTTGAACATCTCCAGCAAGAACTGCTGGGAGGCAAGAGGCAGATGTTTCAACAGCTGATAGTGAACATCATCAGGCCCTGGGGCGGAGTCATGCGACTTGGACAAAGCGGAAACAAATTCCTGCCTGGTGAACGGTAAATTGTACTCCTCTAGCCCGTCGGAGCGAAAGTCTAGAGGGTGAGCCTCTTCACTACGTTTTACTCTGAGGAAACCAGGATCATAATGGTTATCACTCGAAACCTGCGCAAATGCAGACGCAAGACGGTCGGCGATATCCGGCACAGAAGAGATAATCAAATATCTTCTTGTCTAAACATTAAACCGAATATAACATTCACTCTTGGCACCATAACTGAGAAAGAAGTCGTTGATATTATTGGCAGCATTACCACTAATGCAAATGGTTTCGACAACATTAATATTAAAATAATTAAGTTATTTCTACCATTTATTGTCCCAGCAATTACCCACATAATTAATTTCTCTATTACGTCTTGCAGTGTACCCACTATCTGGAAATTAGCAGTTATTAACCCTATTTTAAAAAATGGTAGATCTAAGGACGTTACAAACCTTCGCCCCATTAGCATTTTGCCTTGTTTGTCTAAAGTTCTTGAGCGTGCTGTGGCCAATCAGCTCAAAAGCTACCTTGATGAATGCAATATTCTTAATTCAAAACAATCTGGTTTTCGTTTCAGACACAGCACAACTACAGCTCTTGTTAAAATTTCTGATGATATTCTTAAGGCAATTGATGACTCTAGATTTACTTCACTTGTGCTTTTGGATTTTGCTAAAGCTTTCGATACAGTTAACCATGCTCTTCTGTTAGCCAAGTTGCACGCCATTGGCCTTGATGCTCTTGCTGTAAAGTGGTTTACATGTTACCTTACTGGTCGCAAACAATGCGTTCGTGTACGCAATAATACCTCATCGTTTATGGATGTTGCATCTGGAGTTCCTCAAGGATCTATCCTTGGGCCTATTCTTTTTTCTATTTTCATTAATGATCTCTCAGACTGCATCACCAAATGTGATCATCATATGTTTGCCGATGATGTACAGACCGGAAAAAAGTTTTCTCTTGAAAATGCTGCCGTTACACTTTCCGAACTTAATGATGACCTTGATAACATTACCCACTGGACAAGTGCAAACGGTCTTTCACTCAATGAAAAGAAATGTCAACATATTATTATTGCGTCGCCCCAGTTATTTCAAGCTTGTACTCTTGACGAGCTTTCTCACCACAATTCTGTTGCAATTAACACTGTTAAATTAAAAACGTCGCATCAGGTAAAAAACCTTGGAGTTATTTTTGACAAACATTTGTCCTGGGAGGATCATATTAGCACGCAATGCCGTTCTGCGTTACAAAGGCTTAGATATCTTGCAAGATTCAAGCATTTTCTTAACATTAAAACTAAACGTAATCTCACGGCAGCATTAATTATTCCATTACTCGGTTATGGTGATTTGATTTATTTCAGTGCTTCAAAAACATTGTTGAACCAAGTTCAGAAAGTCCAGAACGCTTGTGTTCGTTTTATTTTTAATATTAAAAAATATCAGAGTGTCAGAGAAAACATAAAAAAGCTTAAATGGATTACTATGGAAAACAGAAGAGCTTTGCATTCACTTGTGATGGTGTACAAGACGCTTAAATTTAAAGAACCATCCTATTTGTTTAAACTTTTTAACTCTGCTATTGCGACTCACAACTATCCTACCAGACTCGGCTATAGTTGCAGTTTCACACCTCCCCGATGTAAAACTAATAAATACCAATCTTCTTTTTTCACTCAAAGTATTAAGTTATGGAACGATCTGCCTGCAGAAATCAAGAACGCCCCTTCTGTTCAAGCATTTAAAAACCGTATTTACCAACGTTTCTTTAATTCCTAGTGTGGTCGACCCCTCCCCTCTCTTTTGTGCACTTTATTTTTTATTTTTTTATTTATTTGTTTATGTTTTTAAGTATTAGCCTTACATAATTGTATTCTACTTTTTGCATTTTTTTTTTGTTTTTTGTTTGTTTGTGATTTTATTTTGTCCTGGGTTAGGTGTAAGATTGGGCCTCATGCCTAAACCTCGCCCTTTGTAAACACTGGCGATACCATTTTCTTGTTTACTTTTTAATGTATTTTGTTTGTTTGCAATAAAGTTTATTATTATTATTATTATTATTATTATTATTTATTCACGACATTATACCGATTTATGTATGAAAAATGCTATGCAACTCATATCAGCCATAAATATCCAATTTTTTCTGCAACTATCATTGCTGTGTATAGGTAGGGTCTGGTACTTTTGCCGGACGCCCGTTTCCCGACAGGTCTGTTGCCCGACAGTGATGTTTGCCCAACAAGTGAGTTGACCGACAGTGATGTTTTAAATTGTGAAATTCAATCAAAATTTTAATGCAACAATCAGCTGATGTTTTTGTTAAAAAGCAGAACAAAGCTTTAAAAAGCAGATATAAAGCTGTTACTTTTAAAAATTGTAAATGTCACTGAAAAATTTTTATAATGGAAACAGTTAACAAAGCTATTTTTATTAAAAGAGCTAAACAAAGCTGCTACCAAAGATAAACAGTTAACAAAGTAAGTAGACAAGGCTGATACTTTTCAAACTTGTAAAACTTAATTCAACATTTAACAGTTAAAAAAACTGAAATTTATGTTAATAAATCTGAACAGTTAACAAAGCAGTTATACAAAGCTGATATTTAAAAAAATTAAAATTCAATGGAAATTGCAGCAAGAAATGAATTCCTAAATGAGAATTCTGAACGGGCTGAAGAAAAATTATTTAAAAAAAGTAAGGGGCGATAGGCGAAACCAATGGTACAAGTAAAATGAAAGGCGGAACCCAAAAAAAACACACCTGGGCTGGGGATAAGCATGTAAAAGTGAAAGGTAAACATACGGGTTGTGGGAATGGAAGGATGAAGTACAGATGGGGGTATGAAAAGACGAGGGAAGGCATGGGGAGGAGTGCAAGGTGAAAAGTACGAAACAGAAGTTTACTGAAAATACAAAAAATAAGTTTTACTTTTCTTTTAGTGCGGTGCGATGTTTTTCTTATACATCACTGTCAGGCAAACATTACTGTTAGGCAAGTCATCTGTCGGGGAAACATCACTGTTGGGCAACTCATCTGTCGGGCAATCCAGTGGGGTTAGGTCTGGTAGAGGGAGGCATGCCTTGGGGTGAGATTCGTGTGGCCACACCATCTTTATGTTGAATTTACATACTTTTTGTTAGAATTTACACATTTTGATGTAGAGAGGCTCCTGGTGGTAGCTCGTGGGTAAGGTTTTTGTGGGGGGGGGGGGGTCAATCTGTGATGTGAAGAGAGGGCCCGTGGGGTGATGTATTAGGGGTGGTGGTCATCTTGGATATGTATCCCCTTCCGGGAGAATGTCTCCCTTACTTGTTACTTATGACGATTTTATTATTGTAGATATAAATAATGATTGGCTTAAAATCATCACATATTAACATCATGCCTCTCGCAGTTTTATCTCATGAATTAATGTTCCTATCCAAACTATTCAAACAACAAAAAGCTGCATTAACCACATTTATATTTCAAGCCGAAATTACAACCGATACAGTAATTCAGTACTTCAGTACTTTAGTTTCAAAAATCTAAACCAAATAACCCAAGAGCAGATTAAAGTAGTAACTGTTGAGGAAAAGTTTTGTGTGTCACCAAATCTAAAGCTGTGAATTACAAATGGAATATTATACTCTGCCAACAAACATAAAGTTGAGATTAAAACAGAACTATCCCAGGTATAGATATCGACTAATTCAATTGAGTCAGTTAAAGAAGATTGTTACTTATCTCAAGCAAAGGGAGATTCTAAAAAAACACTTGAACATCGTCAATCAAATTTCTCACAGAAAACAACCACACAAATGGCTACAAAGATTTTGATAGAGCATGATGCAGTAACCTTTGAAAACTCCCTGAAGCTTTTGCCCACTTATTAAAAAAACGTTTCGTATCAGTAAGAGAAAAAATTCTTGCAGAAAATGCCGACTTAATTCTGAAATTCTTTAAGATGCTTACGAAACGTCCTATTCTAGACCTGAATCTTTTAATCAAATTAGTATATTTCTAACCATCATTGTATTAGAAATGAAATATACGAATAGCAGTCTCCTCGCTAACAAGACTCCAGGGCGCGACGAAATCACGACAAAGTTACTAAAATATATTTAAAAATTGTGCCCCTACTTTAGCGGAGTTTACCAACAAATCTTAAGAAATGGAATTTCCCTACATATTGAATTGGGCTACTGTTATCTCACTGTTTAAGTCTGGTGGTAAACACGAACTGAACAACTACAGCCCAATTTCACTTCTGTCTGTCTTTTGTAAAGTCATTGAGCTGTGTGTCAAGTTGGACTGATAAGTTTCATAGACTAATTTCGTCATTTATCCAAGAACCAGTTTGGATTCCAGAGCAGCCTCAGTGCTGAAGACACATTATTCAAGTTTACCAATGTGCTCAATAGGTCCCGGATTCAGGAAAATTCACAGTAGCTGTTTTTCTGGAGATGCATATCTTTTCATACGGTAGGTCATAAAACTCTACTTAAAAGCAGCATTCAGTTGGCATACGAGTTATAGCGCTTCAGTGGTTTGAGTGCCATTTGAAAAAACGAACCCAACTAATGTTAGCAGATATGAATTTCCCAGGACTCAATACTGGGCCCAATTCTATTTCTACTCTACATTAATGATTTCTGTAATATCAATAATTATAATGGTTTGGCTTTTAGCATTTGCTGACGATACTGCCTTGCTATAAATAAGTGACTCAGTAGAGATGTCGTTGCAAAATCTAAAAAGCTACACGAGTATCATTAGAAATGGTTTGATCACCATAGGATGGTGTTAAGTGTAAAAAAAAACAACATCTGTTATCTTATTGAAGAAAGATATAAATATTCACTAATGATATGAGCATTGTGCATCGATGTACCAAAATCAATAGGTCCTCCAAAGTTAGGTATTTAGGCCTAGTGTATGACAAGCACTAAAGGTGGTTACGCATACTGAGTGCCAAGTAAAAGTTTTAAGAAGGGCATTGCTCATATTTTATTACTTATTTTATTACTGTACACAAAACCATGATCGATATTCACAATGCTTTACTGAATAGTGTACTGCATTATGGCATTCATGCTAGGGAGGCATTCGCTACCTCTGCTACCAGAGTATAAATTGAAAGTCAAAAATTGTTTTTCTCAAAATTAGGTCGCCTTCAATGTTCCCAAATTAAATATTCTACCACTGAGATCTCTGTACATTCAGAAAACTGTTTGCTATTACCATAAGCCATCATTATATCATCAGTTGCAAGCTGTCATTTTACATGTGCTGTGAGTGATTGTAAGATGATAGTAACAAGCCTAACAGAGGCTGATCGTAAACATTTTAAATACATTTCCCCAAATCTATAACCTACTACCACACGATATAGGGACATTGGTACACATAGATTTGGAAAAGACCTCTGATCATTGCCGAGTGGTATCGGCGAAGTGGTTAGTTTTACAAAATTCTTGAACTAGTTGCTCACATTAAAAAAAAATGTCATACAATGTTTCTCGCTGCCAGGTTTATGTTTGCCCTGAGCAAGAGTGTTTCACTCAAGCAGGACTTGTGTTTCAAATGGGGTTTCTGCATTATGGCCTCACATATTTTTTTTTATTTTATTTTTTTTATTAAGACTATGAATATTAGTACCTCAACTACTCCCTGATATAAACCAATCTCTTGAATAATTATATTTAACAATATACTTCAACAATAAACTTCACTGCACTTCTTTACAATTTACATGTTAAAACTAATATTATTTACTGAGGGAGTGAAGCAAACAACAATTGACTAAATTTGGATGTCGTAGGTTTGTCTGTTTGTCTGTGTGTTTTTTTTATCTGTTTGTGACACGATAGCAGTTGCAATTTTATTCTAATTTGATTGAAATTTCATGACATGGAACATTCAATACAGGCAATTTACACTTCGGAGATGAAATGCCAACCTTAAATAGTTCTGGAAATATTCGCGTTTTCCGTAGGACGGCTAAATCTAATTTTAGCATCGGTAAGGGGCCCCTATGTGCAAAGCTAGTAATTTGCTATAGTGTACCATAGTGAAGGTCCGTTGATGAGAATGTCAAGATTGATGCTATTTTTTATGAACATTCATATAGTCTCTTCGTGTATAATAAGGTCGGTATCAATTACCGAAATCTTGTAATCCTGTAAACTTCCCTTTGTTAGGAATAGTATTTCCCAAATGTTTAGCTGAAGTACAAATTGGTATTTTATGGCGTTTACAAGAACCTTTTTTTTAATTTTTTTTTCATATGAGAAGTTTGTATGTCTAAAACAAGTATATCCATCGTAGACGAGTATTTATAATTAACAGATATAAAAATTGTGTTATCTGCATACATAATCTGGAAAGAATTTTCAAAAATTTCTTGAATATCACTAATATAAATAAAAAATAACAGATGACCTAGAATGGAACCCTGACAGATTTCATAGGAAATATCCTTTAAATTATTTAATTCATAATTTATTTGAACAAAATAATTTCTGTCCTATAATAACTAATTGTTATATGTTGTGGATTATTCCTATCAGTCCAATTTTATTTCATCTATTTGAACAAATTTTTGGAAAGTGCATTGAAAGCCTTTTCTAAGTGGCTAAGAATTCCATGAACTTACGGTCCCTGATTGCAATCCCTCATTATAAAGCATAACTATGACAAGGATATTACTGCAATGCAACACGGAAACAATGAATAATGAAAACTGGCGAGTGTGTTAATTCTTTTGCCAGAGAAAAGTTGAAAATGGCACTTTGTTGCATCGACTAACAATTTACACTGTGCGGACATCACAGCGGCCAGTCTTAAATAATGTCATGCACGAAGGACATAGTTTTTCTCACGGTATGGGTTGCTCAAGCCAATGCTGTAAACTGGTAGAGGGGGACTAGTGGAGGGGGTAACGTCTATGTGTTCGTCAGTGTGTCTGTTAGCCTCTAAACATATTGGGAGGAGCGAGGGCAGTGCATCTGATACCGTTAAGCACATTAATAATCATTAACTGAACCAGAAAGGAAATATATTTTGTAGTGGGGATTGAGATCGAATCCATTCATGGCAAACTCTTGCAAAAGGGAAGGGACAGGGGAGGGAAATGACAGTATCTAATTAACCTACCCATCCAAACTCAACCATAGGTAGAAAAGGAGAGGAATGGAAGTAGAGGGATAGGTAGGATAATAGAAATATATGGGAGAGAGAAAAACAAGGATGGAAGAAAAGGTTAGGGGAGAAAAAGGGAAGCGATTGAACAAAACCAGGAGCATGATGCCTACCGCTAGTGGCGGACGTGTTTTGCTGAGCTCCTGTCGCAAGTGCGTTTCTGCTATTTGTTCCGGAGACAGCATTCTTGCTTGTTGCCTTTGTTACGGAGCCAGCCATGCTGTGTGCACCGACCTGCGGACTATGTTTTCCCTTAAACATCTAGATCTTCTTAAACCAGGTAATACGTCGGGTTTGCGATGGTACTGTAAACAATGTTCGCCCATCGCCGACACCCTAATTGAGAGGAACAGGGTGATCAGTGACATCATGCACAAATATGACTTACTTGCAACTGAAGTCAAGAACCTTACTGTAGAGGTCCGAAAGGGTTTTGCTAGCATGGGATCAACAAGTGAGGTAATTTGCCAGGTTCCTGAAGTTGAAACCGAAAACATCGTAGGTGTCCATTTTTCCAAGGGGGCTTCGGTGCAGCAAGAAACTCCCTCCCGTGCCAATTCGGTTAAACCTACTATTTCCTGCTGTCCTAAAGAACCCTTATCTACTGTTGGTTTCTTTACTAATGCTCTAAAAGACCTTGGATCGGATCCCAACATTACTCCACCACGGCTTGAGGGTACTACTACGCGCGAAAGCAGTTCTGTTCGTCAGCAGTCAATTTTCGGCAACACTACCCAAGCTCACACATGCCCATCTACCTCAGATGGCCTTAACTCTTACTCGTCCAACGCGCCAAACAAACAAGCGCCGCTCCGCCCTCGTCCTTGGACTCCTGTCGCCATTCCTGAAATTAATATCGACATATTTGACGATTGCAGAACGCAGCTTTCCCGGAGGGACTATCGTCGTCTTAAAAATAGTCGTGATAATAATCGTGAAACCAATGAAACTGCCCCACCAGTTGATAATTTCGGAAATGCGGACAGGCCTGTTTTGCCATCTTGGTCCACCCAATGACCTACTCTTGATGCACAATCCTTGGTCACTGCCAACTCTCAAGCTTTGCCCCCTAATAGCCAGCAAGTGATTACAAAAATCTTTGTTGGTGGGCTCCACGTCAGTACGAAAGTGGAGTACATTCAAAGTCTTATTAAAACCACCTTTGGGCTTACTGTGGGTTGCTTTCCACTGCGCACGACGTACCCAACTTATAAATCGTTTTGTGTAACCGTTGATAGTACCTTTGCGAAAATCATCATTGGTTCTGATGTCTGGCCAACATTTCACTGGACGAAGACGCAAACCTACAAGAAACCCCACTACTTCAAATCAGGCTACTCCCCCTACTGCCACGCATGACCCCAACAAAGGACCTACCAAAAGGCAAAGAACTATTGATAACTTTTTCAAGCCAAATCTTCTCAACCATTCAGCTGGGGTTCCGGTAAACAACAATATTACTATCCGGAAAAAAAAAGAAACTGAAGTTAACTTAAAAGGAAAAACTAGTGTCTCAAGGGATTGGAGCGACCTGACTGAAGACGACGACGATGGAAATTTTCTGCACCTCTCTGGTTCGAAAGAACTACTCAACAATTTATCACAAGATGATCTGGAGGATAGTCTTAATGTGCTTTCAATTCAACAGTAAAATTCGTCCTCCAAAAGGGCACCTGCAAACAGGACTGCTAACAAAACTTTCCATTCCCGTAAGCTTTCGAATTTTAACGCTCAGGGGTTGTTCACCAAGCTTGACGAACTCAAACTCCATGTTGCCACGATAAATCCGGATGTGATCTGTGTCACTGAGACACACTTTACTAACAAAATGGATAACTGCACCCTTGGGCTTTCCGGCTACACTCTGTATCGTTGTGACAGGGAAACTAATCACCATGGCGGTGTCGCCATCTATGTTAAATCTCGACTCTCCTTGGTTCTTTTACTGACCCTCATGGAGAGTGGGAATTTATTCAGTGTCAGCTAAATATCGCTAAAGATAGTCAGTTGTACGTTGGTTGTTGTTACCGGATCCCTAAAATCAGTTTGCTCGTCAGCTGGCCGGCTCTACTTTCTTCTCTCAACCATTTTAATACGCAGTCCAAGGGTCGCCAAATGCTCCTCCCTACCATTAACTGGACCACACTCCTTACTTCCCAATCGGAAAATAGTGCTGCCTTTGAATTTCTGGAACATCTGCAAGATCATGACCTCCTCCAGCATGTCGTGAAGCCCACCAGACACAGAACTGGTCAAAAATCTAGTTTACTTGATCTTGTCATCACCAATACTGACCTTACTGTTTTCTCCATTACCCACTCCCCCCCCCCCTTGGGCTCAGCGACCATGACGTTCTCTCTTATGATATCGAAATTGTTTTTCACATTAATCTTCCTGGCAGTCCCCGTCCCAATTATAGGAAAGCTGACTACACATTAATTAATGATATTTTTTTCCTGTATTGACTAGCCTGCTGAGCTTGGGGTGGGGGGGGGTGTGGGACGTGGACACCCAACTTGAAATTTTAGAGGTTTTCATTCTTGATGTCATTAAGAACTTCATTCCTATGTGTGCCCCATCTACCAAAAGTGCTCCGCCCTGGATGGACCAAAACATCAGGTCCTTGATTAGGCAGAAAAAACGTGCCTACAATCGCCTACGTGATCATCCCTCCCCATCTAATATGGCCCTGTTCAAAGCTTGCTCGGAGTCCTCCCGTTTCCGGGCTTCGCTCCGCCCGTCGCGGTTACGAGGAATCCCTCATTCTCAAAGCCAAATTGGACCCTAAATCCCTTTTTGCTTATGTTAATCGTAATAGAAAGACTGCCCCCACTACCTGCCTGAAGAGAAACGACGATCCTACTTTGCTTGATGACAGGGATATTGCAGTTGAATTTGGCTCTCACTTTGCCTCGTCTTATCTGCCTCCCCC
Organism: Lithobius niger; assembly: GCA_023313725.1. Lineage (NCBI taxonomy): Eukaryota > Metazoa > Arthropoda > Chilopoda > Lithobiomorpha > Lithobiidae > Lithobius > Lithobius niger. The sequence goes on from JAHWFP010009285.1 coordinate 12,667, forward strand.
CCCCCCCCAGCTCTCCAATTGACGCTGCTTTCCTTCTTGCTCCTTTTCAGTGCTCAGATGTGGAAAATGCCTTCATTGCTTTAAGGGAGGATTCTTCCAGCGGCCCTGATGGCATTTCCCCTCTATTTCTTAAATCTTGTGCAAATTCTCTTGCTACCCCCTTCTTCTTTGTTTTTCAAAGTTCCTTTTCCTCCTGCACCTTCCCTACCCGTTGGAAAGATGCAAATATCACTCCTGTACACAAGGGTGGTTCCCTCCATGATGTTAATAATTATTGTCCGATTAGTTTGCTCTGTGTCGCGTCTAAAATTCTTGAAAGGTTTTTCCATAAATCTATCATGAGCATTTGTCAATGTCTCAATATTGTTTTTGAGTTCCAACACGGTTTCCTCCCAGGCCGCTCCTGCCAATCCAACCTTCTTGAAACTTACAACCACCTTACCACCTTACTGGACAAAGGGGTGCAATGTGATCTTGTTTTCTTCGACTTTCGGAAAGCCTTTGATTCCTTCTCCTACTTCATCCTCCTTCACAAACTGTCCTCTTTGAATTTTCCTAAAACACATATTGCTTGGATCAGTTCTTATCTTTCTCATAGACGACAACGTGTTAGTCTCAGAGGTTCCACTAGCGACTGGGTCCCCGTTCCTCGGGGTCCCCCAGGAGTCTGTTCTGGGCCCCCTTCTTTTCAACCTTTTCCTGTACGACCTCCATTCCGTCATCCGATCCTTTAGCAGAAGCTATGCGGACGACCTGAAAATTCACTCTCCCGCATTTCTTCACCAAGATCTCCAGCAAGACATTGACGCCATTGCCACCTGGTCGACCAAAAACTGTCTTGCCCTTAATCCTCTCAAATGCGTGGTGCTGCATTTTGGGCATAACAACCCTCACTGCAGCTTTCACCTTGGTAAAACTACCCTTTCTACTAACACGTCCCGTAGGGACTTGGGCATTTTGGTTGATTGTTCCTTGAAATTTCATGCCAATACTGATTACATCATCGGCAAAGCCCACTACATTCTTAAAACTTTCTCTGCTGTCTCACCTAAGCTGTTTGCTCTCCTGTACAAAACCTTCCTTCGCCCTACGCTCGAATTCTGCTCTCAGGTTGGCCGCCCCTGTTACGCTTCTTTCTTTGCCCGTCTTGAGACTTGTCAACGCCGCCTCACTAAATGGTGCCTTCCCCTCAAAAATTGTTCTTATGAAGAACGTCTTTGCAAACTAAACTTGACCTCGGTCAAAACCAGGTTCCCCCGGGGTGACCTTATCCTCACTTATCAAATCTTAAACCACCTTATTGACGTCCAGGCAGCCGACTTTTTTTGTCTTTCTCACACTATGACCAGGTGGCATTCCCTTAAACTCTGCGGAAGTGTCTCCTGTGGTAATGTTCGGCACCGATTTTTCTCAGAACGCGTGGTCGAGGCCTGGAATGCCCTTCCTGTTTCGGTTGTTCTTTCCACTTTGCTTGATTCTTTCAAAAGTCGGCTGAACCTTTTTCTTGCTTAGGCTTATCCTGGTGGTTGGTCCTTGGTTTGGGTGTGTGTGTGTGGATTGTGGGTTTGGGGGGAGGGGGGGTGCTTCTTGGCTTTGGCTTGCACCGTCGGGTTCTCTATTCTATTCTATTCATAACACGCAACTATAAAACAAAAAGGTGAGGGCAAAGATAGAGAGTTAAGAATGTTTATGTCGAAGATCATTGTTGTATATGCTGTAAGCTATAAAATGAGAGCCGAAACAAAAGAGATGGAGTCAACAATTGATGCAGTTCAGCAAATTCATGTTCTATATTGTAAGCCAAGAGTTGATGAAAATGTACTGTAAAGAGCCCAGCTTGAACAGTCGGCCACTAGATGTCACCAGCGGCCAGACGTATAGCAATGGGTATGCAGGGGAGAGATAGGGAAAGAAAATGGAACGTGGACGGGTAGAAAGGAGACAGGGAAGAATAGGGTAGGGACATGTTGGGAGAAAAGGGGGAGAGGGAAGAAGATGGGGGGGAGATGAGGCTTAATGGCGCGTCGACAGCTTGGTCATTAGCGCCAACCTCAGTCACAGTGCAGTGGGAGGGAAAGGGAAGTATTACAGGAATATCACAGGAATATTATCAATTCGTGCAGGTTACAACGACAGTTCGTCAGCGAAGTGAAAGAACATACCCGCCATAGTTGATCTCCCATTTTATGCTAAAACGATAGCCCAATGAACCTTTACTAGACTGTTTGTGATTGGATAGATCTTAGAAAGTCATAATCTTATACTAAATAAGATAAATTATAATTCAACATATTTTAAATAAAAATAATACTTTCATTAAACTTCACAAAACATAACTTTAAATATTGTTTCTCATTATCATTTTTGCTATCTTGTGGCAAATGTAACTATTGGCAGAAGGACAAAAAATCTGCTACAGGGGGTCGTAACAAAGTGATGATACTGGTTACGAAATTACGACTGAGAAGGTACTGCCCACATAGTAAGTATGCTTCATTCATATCCTGTCTTTTCTTTTAAATGGTTATGATTATAAGCTCCAGCATATCCAGGAGAGTTTAGATTTTGTAGTTAATTATTTATCTTGAATGTGCACCGTATGAACCACCTCCCATGATAATGTCAGAAGTAATTGTCATGAAATTGCAGATTATTGACTCATTGTCATTTCTGAATGATTAGCTGGAAAAATTTACCTTAAAAGACAGTTTTTGTCTGAGATGTTTCATCATACAAATTCATGTCAGTCCCCGCAGATTTATTGAAAATGATTTAAAGCCATTTCTCATCAGCCATAATGAACTATCTCTGGATAGACATTCATTACTCAGGGGGCTTATAGGTCAATTATTGCTAAGGTTTGATGTCTTCACGTCTAAAATGAGCTTCACTTCGAGTATCGTGGCATAGTACGAATAAAAGTTCTTGCAAAATCACAGGTTAGGCATCCTGGAATTGTTGGTGACCTTAAAAATATGGGAGAGCTATGTGACGCCTGTCAACGTTGTAAAGAAGATGTCACAGTCGTAGAGAAGGTTTCATAGGAAGTCTGTTAATGTCATAAAGGCTTGGGAACGGCCTACAGCACTGTGTAGCACCAAATTTATACTGATTTTAAGGGGCAGATAGGAAATTGGGAAATTGTTTTGTCTATTTTGGTTATGCTCTTCTAAACGTTATAATCATGAAGTCAACAAGCTATGCCTTTATTAGTAAATACAGAGAATTATTTGTAACATATGGCTTTTGTAAATCACTGGTTTCTAACAAAGTACAAAATTTCGTTTCCCATGAATTAAAGCAATATTTGCAAGAATTTGGCGTTTATCATATTACAAATCTCCCTTACTATCCATACATTAGTGGATCGGTTGAGAATTAGATCATCTAACTAAAAACATCACTAAAAGTTGGATACTCTGCCTGCCTAACAACCGAAATTTCTATCATTAATTTCCAAATAGAGACCCGTATCAAGCACCACTGGGATTCCTTCTTGAAAATTATTGTTTGTGCGTTGCCAAGTTTATTACTACCGAGCACACAAGACCCAGTTGGAAAAAGCAAAGAAATCTCCATTCTACTTTGAATAATCATAGCAAAGTTTTGAAGTAGACCAGCGAGATTTTGCTATAGAGATTTTTGTGTTAGCAATAAGTTGAAATGGATTCCCGAATAGGTAATCAGTTGCGAGGGTAATTTTCAGCTAGTTACATTCGAAAGAAACATCAGCTTACGCTTTCCAAGGTGTCTATGAATGGCCAGGTGCTTTTGAGGTTTCTGGGGACAAAATGATCAACCAGGCAGCGTTACGCCTAGGTCTACTAAAAGAGCTTCAATGTCTACCCCAGTGTTGATGTACCAACCTTTTCTCGTAAAGAATCACAGGTTATAATAATAGTATTTTATTGTTCTGAAAATAGCAAAACGGCAAGTAAGGGTTCTCTGGGGGACCAATAAATTTACCGTAAAAGTTACATAATTAAAAACATGATAAAAAAATCATATCAAGAGATATATTGTCTAACCGATAAAAACAGTTTTGATAAATACGAATCTTCGATAGGTGGCCAATTTAGGATTGCATTTAAATAGATTAGTTGGGAAAGGAGAAGGATAAAAAATCCAGGGACAGTTATCGGGTCGTAGAAGATGTGCCTTTAAGCACCGCCCGTTCAACAATGTCTTAAAAATACTAAGTGATGAGGGGGGGGGGAATGAGACTTAATGGCACGTCGATAGCTTGGTCATTAGCGCCAACCTCAACAATGCTATTACTCAAGGAATTCCACACTGGGGCGACTCTTACAGCGAAGAAAGTTGTACGTGCTTCTGTGAATGAAATTAATCCTAAACTTTGCAGGGTTTGTACAAAACTCCATGTCGTTCGGGTCCTGACAGGATGGCCACACTACACCTAAATCTTTAATCTATCAGTAGATTAGTTGGGACTGGAAGGCTGGTTGCTTTGTTATTTTGTTATTCAATTATGAATATATGATTTCCTTACGTTTTTTTCTGTCTAGCCACAAAATTTATCGCCCTGTCGAATTTTTGTATCATGCAATTTTAATAATTTTTTTTAGTAATGTATGAGGATTTAATATGGGTGACTGTTCATATTAGTAGATTGCATTTAACTTAGGTGATTTTTAAAAGTTTTATTTTTCTGGTAAATGATCCCTATGACACATTCTTTCACTCATCTCTTCCAATAGGAGTGAGTGCAGTGTATTTGAGTTGCTCTAAAAACTAGTAGTTATACGAACCACTTCATGGACGGTCACACTAAGTGCCGCTCGCAGTAATTGTACATTGTATAGTGCATGACTTCCAGTGATGTCATGTATCTCAAGTAATAAATGCGCACATCACCCAATCCATCCTACTGGGTAGCTGTTTGTTTCCTCCCTTGGTATACTTTAGGGCGTGGTCACCCAATTTTTAATGTGTTATAAATGAGTGAAGCTAGGATACCAAAAGTCAATGGGGACCAAAAAAGAGTGGCCATAAGTTTTGGTTGGCTTACCTCGCCCATTTACATCACATATCCTGTCTTCTCAGAACTAGAAACCCCTTCTTTTGTCACAACTATTTTTATCCACTTCCAAATTTTTAACATGCTCGAGCTTTGATTCGACATAAAGCGATAGTGTTGTGTTTGTGAACGTTTCTCTCCTATCACAAAAAAAGCCAACAAATTTAATACTTCGAATCGTTGTATGCTTCGAACTTTTAATGACTTATTATCGACAGTGTTTGTCTGTGAAACAAAGTATATTGTTGATATGCATTTCCAACGCAAAACTATTACTTGCAACATTCCACAGACTTTCTATTTCTATTCACTTCAATAAAATTTTAGTTACCTACTCAACTGCAATACAAACAAGGAAAAAAAATTAACCTTTTAAACCTGACACCACATAATGCAGCTTTGTGGCATACTTTCACACAAAAAGCAGAAAGCTAAAAAGCACTTTAGTAATTAAACTTATAAACAGATTAGCCATCAAGTGCCGGTGAATGGCGAAACTTCGTGATATCGTCTTTCAGCTGCACTTGATTACTACTCTGTTTATATTTGTAGACCTACATACAGACTACTGTATTCTGTTCCTGTAAGCCGAACTACTGAAAAATGACTTTGAACTGCATTCTGTAGTGTATTGTCCCAATAGTGTGATATAGGTCTTCTGCAGAAAATGACATGTTACACTGGTGTGACTTGTGCCCTTCAAAACACCTGCTCTTTAACGGGCATGCTGAAAGAGCACTTCTGTCTCAGTTGCAGAACAATGGCTTGCAGACAATGTTTTGGATGGACAAAGTTTTTTACAGAGAAGCATACATAAATGACAATCAACTGTTTAATTACTCGTAATATTTTATTTTTAAGATACCCGGTCAATATATAATAACAACCCCACTACCATCTGGAAACTGCATGACATTTGTTACAGGTAATCTATTTGCTATTTTGGTATTTTAAATCAAAAAAGTGCAGTCCACTCGTTTTTAGTCACAAAGTAACAGTGCCTAATATTTCCAATCAGAAGGGGGGGGGGGGAGATGAGGCTTAATGGCGCGTCGACAGCTTGGTCATTAGCGCCAACCTCACTCACATTGCAGTGGTCCAGGTTGCCACTGCACCACACATTACAGAGATATTATTCAAACCCCTAATCAGAAGGGTGCAGTGCCACAGTAGACGATTTCAGTTCCATGTTCTGGCTGATTGCTCGTTGTTTTGCAAACCACACTACGAAAATAAATTTTAAAAATAGCTCAGTTCATGTGCTGTATAGTTTTGCATTCATTGCTGAAAATTTTACATTCCAAAAGGAATAAGTTTGGTTTTTGGTCGTACATTCTTGGTTTAGAGAATGTGATTTGTTAACTGCCATTCAACTTGTAATCACTGAATTACAAATTATTGAAATGCTCTTAGCGGCTCAAACATCGCAGAGAGGATTTCCATTACAAAAAACTTTAGAACAGTTACTAGAATCTTCTTTTTGCGTAAGAGCTTTTTTACAGAGATATATTGAAGGAAAAGCAGCACTAATGCGGGATTAATTAAGAAAGAAGCCTTTACAGTTTACACATAAAAGTCCAAACGACGTTTCGAAGAAAACATCCTCCGTCATCAGGTTTTTAATAAAAATAAAAAAATAAAAACATGGCAATGTACTGCCGAGTCAACCCACCAACAAGTGACACTAATAAAACATTACACTTCAAATACATAAGTCAAAAAACCTCCTGTCTCCTTTCAGAAAAGACAGACAAAAGAGGCGGGGCAAGAAATCCAGTCTTCAACTTGGCAAGCCAAGCTGGAAAGACCAAGCTTACACAAATTGTGAGAGCAAAGCAAACTTCAGGCCAGTTCCACTTCAAACCGGGGCAGGTTATGTTGGCAATTGGCGTGCATACCTGTTAATCTTAAGTGTGTTTATAACTGGGAAATATTCTTTTACATATTTACAGTCTGGTACCAAGTGATTATGGACGGGTGGCTAATGGGTGAGAATAACCAAGGATTCAAGGTTAATTCATGCTCTAGAATTTGTTTCTGTAAACAAAATGTGGACTTTATCTAGTGCAGGGGTGTGCCATGTGGAAAATTTATGAGGTGAAGTGCCAGTGGCAAATCAATGGTTCACAAGTGAATTGGACTATTCATGTAACTTAACATTAGACTTACGTGAAGAAGTTCTCTCCTTTAATTTTTGTAGACTTTGGCCAACATAAGTGGATGGGCACTTAACTTCTCCACACAGGATCCTATAAACAGCATTGTGTGTGTTCAAAACGTCGTCTGCTTTGTTATTGTTTTGGTTGAGTCTGGTGAGCTACTTCAGGTTTTGATGATTTTCTGACACTAGTCTGATATCATTTGCTGTAAGGTTTTTCTTTAACATTTCTGAGATACCTTGCACGTAAGTCAAAGTTACATAATTCTTGAGAGTAGGGGCGTGATTTTTCTAGGTTTTACGCTCTACCGATAAGTCGGTCAATGTAACCTAGGAGGAACCTGTTTTCCAAGTTCTTCTGTAAGGTATACTTGAATTCTGCCTCTAAAAGATGACAATTGCTAGTATGCGATACAATGCGTTTCACTTCGTTGATGATGACGTTACTTTTGTAGTGGGAATCCACGTATGAATGAAAATTAAGTGTCCTAGTCAACTGCATTGGCTTCTATAGTGTGTGAATTCGATTCTGCTGCTTGGATTAATAATTACAGTGATGTCGAGGAACGGAAATCTGTGATTTTTTGCGGTTTCCTTGGTAAAGCCAGTGATGGGGTAAGACTGTTAAGAAATTTTAGTGCGTCTGCTTTAAGAGCAAACGGTATGAGTGCAAGGCTGTCATCAATGTAGCATTTGCAATATTTAATAAGCGGAAATTGCTGAAGGAGTTTTCTGTCTATTGCGTTAAGAACAATATCACAAAAGTACGTGATCACTTGGTACCAGACACTAAATATCTAAAAGAATATATCCCAGTTATAAACACACATTAAGATTAACAGATATGCACGCAAATTTTCAACATAACCTGCCCCGATTTGAAGTGGAACTGGCTTGAAGTTTGCTTTGCTCTCATAATCTGCATAAGCCTGGTCTTTCCAGCTTGGCTTGCCCAGTTGAAGGACTGGGTTTCTAGCTCCGCCTCTTTTGCCTGCCTTTTCTGAAAGGAGACATTAGTAGGTTTTTTTACTTGTGTTTTTGAATTTTAATTTATTTATGGGTGTCACTTGTTGGTGGGTTGACTCAGCAGTACATTGCCATGTTTTTTAGATTTTAATTTTTATTAGAAACCTGATGACGGAGGATGTTTTCTCCGAAACGTCGTTTGGACTTTTACGTGTGCACTGTAAAGACTTCATTATTAATTAATTACAGTTATAAACATTTCTTCTTTTCCATCTAATACCTTTTCCTGCTTTATTTTTTTGAAGCCCTATTTTTTTTTTATTTAATTTTTATCTTTCTAAACTAAAAGATTTTCTTATGTACAGTCATGGGCATATTTAAATCAGGATTTGAAAATCGTCTAGTTTGGTTAAAATCGCTCGGATCCTGACATATGATACACCATTGAAAAGCTTGAAATCTCACATTTCTCCTGGTGTTTGTGTTTTTTAGATACAGTGGCTCATGCGAGAATGCGTGGGCGTTAACCCGACCCATTGCATTCGTCCAAAAGAAATAATTCAGTTACAAAATTTGAAAATTATTTAGCAAAAAGACAACAATATGTATAGTATGTTCTAATGAAAAAATATTCTAATTGTAATGTGCACGTGAGTGTGTGCATGTGAGCAAAAAAATACAAATAATTTGCACATAATTACTAATATTATGATAATTTGCAGTGGAGTTTATTTGATGCGACATTGCAACAATGCACAGGCTTTTCTATGGTAAGCGTTTCACTTTCTATTGTTACAGATGCAAGGCAGCAGAGATCGTTCCAGAATTGTTGTTTGTATATGCAGACACAACAAAACCGATCAAAGGACAGACATTTCTATAGGCCTAGTTGGTAATCGAAAAGGGAGGGGAACAGGTGATGGTGGTAGGGGGAGGGGAGAGGTTAATGTCGCTTATGGCCTCCCAGCCTACACAAACATAAAAATTACGAAGGAAGTCACAGGTGTATTATAAGTTTTAGGTCGAAAAAGAAGTTGTGAAGGTGGGGGTTGGGGGGGGGGGAGAAGCCAGGGCTTCTTTCAGGCCAATAGCAATATATTTGGTTTTAAATTTATCTCTTGTAGTTTCAGCTTAAATAAATTATGTGTTGATGATATAGCTCAATTTTGAATCTTACAAGAAACGAGTGCTCACAGCATTATATGTTAAAAAAAAGTAGTGTAAAATTTAAATCGCAATAGGTAAAATAGAATTTCGGAAACATGAGGTATTCTCGGTAAACATGAGGTAAACCAACTGCAAGTTGGTTTCAAACCAAGCCTGACAAACGAGTATATTAAAACAAACTTTAATGCTGCTGCTGGTGCAATACACTTGTGTTGTTGATTTTTAGAAATACATTGTTTGCTTTTTGAGTTTTTAAACACGAAAAGATTGAGTTTGATCGACTGGAAGCAACATTTTTTTACAGTTATTAATAAATAAAAAAAATCTCATTTTTCAGTAAGTGAAATGCCTACTATTTTGTCACTTAATGGCCAAGTCTCATGAAATTGGTAGGTCAGTTAGTATTTGGTCTGTGATTTTGGATCATTGCCTCCACTCGGTTTGGGATACTTTCAAACAAGTTCTGAAAATAATTTTGCTTATGGTGGTATTCTTCCCACGTTTCCTGAAGAGCTAACTTTGCGTTTGAGCAACCAATCAAATTTACTTCACGATTTGATTCTGCCCATAAGTTTTCAATCGGTGGGTGACAAGTCTGTGTCTTTTAGTAGCCATTTTAGAACGTTGACGTGGTTTACATTTAACCAGGTTTGGACGATGCGGACAATGTGGGTCGGTGATCGATCAAGCTGGAAAATCCAGTCATTACCATACACAGCTTCCACTGATAGTTGCATATGGTTTTGCAGGACATTACGTAGTGGTTCGAATTGAAGCGCCGTGCAGCTAGACGAATGAGTTCACAATGACCATGGTGTCCAATCCATCCCCACACATTAAGCCCAATCTTAATTACAATCTTTGAAGTTAAAACCTCCCCAACAGTCAAACCATAAACGTGAACTGAATGTCAAATTTCAATCATATCGGTCGTATAAATTATTATATCTGAGTGGAATTAGCTAGTAGTAATTAGCTTGAATTCAACGATGTTGGGATACTTTTTTCGTATTGAAATTCTTTATGCACAGCTCTGAAAGAGGACGTTTTGTTGTCTACTCGGTAAACCCCGTCGATCTATACATTTTCCAACTCTTTCTGCCACATTAATATATTGTATTCAATACCAGAAAACGTCCTTTAATGTCTCGGGTAAGAGAAGCAGTAGCTAGGTAACTGAAAATGTCCTGAAGTTGAACAGCAATCATAGGCCAACAATTAGACGTCACGGAAGGCCAACAATCTGAACTTGATGGGCGAAATGCCAGTGCACTTCTAGAAGAAAATAAATATTGCGTGTCGTTGTGAATTGGAAATTGAATCCGGATCTTTGGATGTGGCCTCCAAATCACTACATCATTTGTCCTGAGTTGGAGGTTTGGATTTCCGGCAACCCTCTCGTTGGACGATTACTGACGGTAATTCGTATGTCAAGTGAGTAGCGATCTTGATAGGTCGAGTTAGCACAGCGGTTTAGTGCATTGAAGTCCACATCCGAAGACCTGGGTTCGGTTCTTGGACTCATGATGACACTTATTGTTTTTGGTATTATTACTGCTCACTTTTCCTCCTTGACAGTTTGCACAATGTCAGCTCTATTGTGTTGCTTACTTTTATTATTTACTGCCAATTTTATTTGTTTAACACCAAAAAAAAAAAAAAAAAAAAAATACAACAACAACGCTTTCTGATTTCTTCTATCTGCAGTCTGATAAATGCTAATACTTTATCTACCCCCGAAGTAGTAATCTGTACAAAACTAAACTTGTTTCCGGAATTTAATCGAGTTTAAGTCGTGTAAAAGTCTTGCAGCCTTGGATAAATTATGCCTCAAAAGGTGTAGCCAGCTGTTCGACCTATACCAATGCATATACAACCTTAAGAGCAGCCAATATAAGTTGTCTTTAACCTGTGGCAGTGCTCAGCCTATAGTTGTTTGAAAAAGGGCCAAGGTTGAAGTAGGGCCAAGGTAAAATCAAACTCTTGAAAACTGGTCCTTGTAAAGTTTTATAGTAGGATGCCAGCCAGGATTGTGTGAGTGACTATCATCTTCCATCACCAACTATGGGCACTCTTTAGGCCTATTCTGAATATTTTCTTTCTGCCCTTGTCATATTCGGAGGTTTTTCAGTTTGAAGTCCAGGTTTGAAGGCAGTGTGAATCCCTTTACTAGATTACTTTCTTCGTCCAAATATGTTTGGTAAGATTCAAAATTGAGCCGTGTCTTAAACACATAATTTAGTCCAGCTGTAGCTTCAAGAAATAAATTTAAAAACAAATATATTACCGTTGACCTGGGATAAGCCCTGCCTTAACCTCCCCTACCTTCTTGTTTGCTTCAAAACTTTTTATATACCTATCATTTCCGTGGTAATTTTTATGTTTGTGTATGTGAGCAACTCGACAACCTTTTTTTTACCTTCTCTATTACTCTTTTAAGAGACGTATTAGCTTGGCTGAGAGACAAAGGGCGATCTTCGCCTCCCCCACCCCTCCTCCCTTCCAATGAGATTTATTTTTTTTTATTGATAACTGTAAAAAAAATGTTGCTTCTAGTCGATCAAACTCGATCTTTTCGTGTTTAAAAAGTCAAAATGCTAACATTGTATTTCTAAAAATCAAGAAAACAAGTGTATTGCACCAGCAGCAGTATTAAAGCTTGTTTTCAATAGACTGTTTTGTCAAGCCTGGTTTGAAACCAACTTCCAGTTAAATGAATACCTCATGTTTCCGAAATTCTATTTTACTTTTTGTAATTTAATTCTACAGTACATTTTTTTTACGTGTAAGCTGTCTGTTGGCAAATTTCTTACAAAAAAGCAATGCTGTTCAAATTTCAACTCATAATTTACTTCAGCTGAAACTACAAGAAATAGAAATAAATTTAAAAACAATATATTGCTATTGGCCTAAAAGAAGCCCTGGCTTCTCCCCCCCCCCCACCCCCTCCTTCGCAACTTCCTTTCGACTCAAAACTTATAATGCACCTTTGACTTCCTTAGTAATTTTTATGTTTGTGTAGGCTGGGAGGCCATAGGTGATCTTACCTCCCCCCTGCTACCACCACCTGTTCCCCTCCCTTTTCGATTACCAACTAGGCCTGTCCTTTGATCGGTTTTGTTGTGTCTGCATATACAAACAACAATTCTGGAACGATCTCTGCTGTCTTGCATCTGTAACAATAGAAAGTGAAACGGTTACCATAGAAAAGCCTGTGTATTGTTGCAATGTCGCATCAAATAAACTCCACTGCAAATGTTCATATTAATAGTAATTATGTGCAAATTATTTGTATTTTTTACTCACGTGCACATTACAATTAGAATATTTTTTCATTAGAACATACTATACATATTGTTGTCTTTTTGCTAAATAATTTTCAAATTTTGTAACTGAATTATTTCTTTTGGACGAATGCAATGGGTCGGGTTAACGCCCACGCATTCTCGCATGAGCCACTGTATCTAAAAAACACAAACACCAGGAGAAATGTGAGATTTCACGCTTTCCAACGGTGTGTCATATGTCAAGATCCGTGCTATTTTAACAAAACTAAACGTTTTTCAAATCTTGATTTAAATATGCCCACGACTGTACATTATGTGTAATTGTTTTTATTTTTTCATTCTTAATTATGGCTTTTGGGCATCATGTCCTGGTCTGAGTACAATTCACTACTTGGAACACTGGAAGATAAAACCCTTTTTCATATCCTATCATTTCCTTTCAATGCAATTATACCTATTACTACTGCGTCAGAACTATTCTCATTAATTCACCTGTTTATAATCTGTAGGTAGCTTTGTAAGGGACATGTCGAGTGTGAGAGTAATCATTAGGTGCTTGGCAGCACTTACCTATTTTTCCCTTCGGATATTCTATGCTACTTATTATATGCTAGAAAATTAAGAAGAAAGAGATACATTTCTTTGCATTCAAGACTACCGTTTGTGAACATATTTACATAATGCTGACAAACAGTTAAATAAATGCAGATGCACACCAATTCCCCAGCTTTTTAGACTTGATAAGCCATATTGTGAGGCATAGTAAGAGTCATATGCCAAAAGAAAAATCGGGGGTTCAGTTTGCCGATCTGGTAGTCTGACATTTAACTTTAAAAGCAAATCGAAGAGTGTTCGAAGTATTACGTAAAATAATGGTTACCCATTTTTCATAGTTATATTTTTTCACAAGTTATATTTCTAATAATGTGGAAGGAAAGGATCCACAGGAGCTTGTGAGTTGTTTTTACCCAAACAATGAGTCATAAATCAAATACAAGGCCGGCAACCAATTTCTTCGAACAATGGTCTTCAGTCGGAAATAGAGGAAGGGGGATGGAAGTACCAGAAAATGATGGTGAAAAGAAAAAGACGAAAAAATTCCCTCTAGACTTTCATCCAAGTGGGATCCAGTCGAAAAATACACACTTTCCCATCTGCCATGTTTAATGTCTTCAATGTCTTTTGTCGTGATTGGTCTTTTGGCAAATTCTGCATCCTTTTTCCAGCAAAGTTTGTGGGGTAAAAATAGCTTCTTTGTGCATTTGAACAATTATTTATCTTTTAAACACAGCTCCTGTATCCGGTAGCAGAACAAATAGCGACTTTCAATTCGCCCGTGCCGACACAGAAGCACGGAGGTGTCACAAAGATATAAAGGTAGGAATGCGTTTTTCACCAACTTAACCGCACACTACAGAGCAGTATTATCAAAGGTGCCGGCTTATAAGGGGGCAGAGGCTGTACAGCAACGGGCGTCTGTATTTAAAAGGCAGCTTCTCACTGAATGAATTTTTTTCCGAGCCAAAATCTGTACAAATTTCCGCTGTTTATGTAAATTTTGTACTTATTTTGGCTTTCCAGTTAACTATTTTAATCTTTTCAACGAGAACTTCCTATTGATGAAACAGATAAAATGATATGTTAAATCCCTGGGAATTTGTTTAGAAGAATTTAGAAGAATTTTTTTTTTTAGTTTTGATTTGTAAGCCATGTAATATGCAATATTGTAAACTTATGCAATATTGTTTTGTTTTTTTTCCATTTTTACTGCTTTCTTATTGTTTGGAAGTGGATTCCAAATTTTGAACAATCGTTTTTCGGGTGGTTGGGCGGTGGTACTGTTTTAAAAACTGCGGAGCCCAGTGTTCACAGGCTTAATCCGGCCTGTTCCCACAAGAGTCGAGTAGAAACAAGAAAGCTACATACTTATTTCACCAGCCCTTAAGGGATGTTGATCGGTCCAAACATTGCAACGAAATTATGGATGACCAGGCTTTGCTTTATGGGTTACCACAGGAACTTGTAGTGTGTATCATACAACACACGCATAAGAACTCTGTATATATTCCTTATCTGTGTTCCGCTAAATGTGGTCCACAATTCCCTGTAGTGTAACAGGAGATTCCGGGCCTCAACCTAATTGACCCATTACTACTACTATCTATAGTCAGGGGAGTTTATGCCCCAAGACCAACAGAGTGATTTCTCCTACCCAGACCCAGTCGATTTTGTTTGTCTATTTAAAAATGACATTACAATACAAATGAGGTACGCTCTAATTTAGCAAGGGGGTCTGGGTAGCGTTGTGTGCATTTTAAGTTACAGAAAAACCATTTCTACCCTTTAGCAAGTGCGTTTCAACTCTCCTTCTTAAACCATTTAACTTGGGTGTTTTTTCGTATTTAAAAAAATGGAATTTGTGGCTATATTTTTGGTAGAGAGCTTGCTTAAATGCCAGCAACTAGTTTAATTACTTATATATTTAGTTTATTACGGTCCTTGTTTTATATGAAGCTATGTGTCAGTGTGCCGGATTATGTCAATGTAGTAAAAGCTGTTGGTAGGTGCAACTGACAGTCATGCAAGTGATGAAGACGTATGATGCTTAAATCACAGGAGGGTAATCAGACTTAAGCATATTTTCATCATAGTTGCCACACAGGCCTAGTATTCCCTCTCACTCAAAAAAGACATTTTTAGTTTTTCACTTATCTGTTCAACCCCCACAGTTCGATCTAAAGTCCAAATTCAGGCTTCTCCTTATTTTCTTAATGACATGGGAGTGACAATGCCTCCCTCCACATGTAATGCAGCACCATCTACTTCTTCCCTTCTGTAAGCTATTGCGTACAGAAGGAGGTTGTAGCCATCAGTGATTATTTACTTACTGTGACCAACGTTTTAGAATTTGGCATGAGTCATTTAGAGATAATGTCTCTCTTGTGTTGTTGTCATGATTGGAGTAGAGCGAACCTGTCTCCTTATGCAGCGACTCATTGGGGTTTCTTTATGTAAACAATACTCCAAAACTACCGAACAGAATTGAGACATTTTGTATGCTGACCACGTTTTAGTTGACCACGTCGTACTACTGGCATTCGTGGACTCCTTCGGATATAGCTTTGTATTTCGATTCCATCGTATGCAGTGACACAGTCCTTTGTAAATTAGACCCTATAGAAAAGGAATACCACAGTAAGCCACTACGAAACTGTGGTGGATCACCATATCGTGGGGTCAATTTCGTGGTTATAATAGATATCTATTTCCAATCCCATTGAACCTAGACGGATTATTAGTCTTTGGTCCTTAGTACCCGTAGAAAGTGAACTATTCCACTGCCTTGTCGCCATTCTTCTGTGGTATGTGAGTAGTCCTCTGTGACACAGTCCTCTGTAAATTAGACCCTATAGAAAAGGAATACCACTGTAAGCCACTACGAAACTTGGTGGATCACCCTATCGTGGGGACAATTTCGTGGTAAGAATTGATATCTATTTCCAATCCCATTGAACCTAGACTGATCATTGGTCTTTGGTCCTTAGTAACCTGTAGAAAATTAAGGATTCCACTGCCTTGTCGCCATTCTTCTGTGGTATGTGAGTAGGCATGTTGAGTTTGCCTCTTCACCGTGAATGATATGTCAGAATGTGTATCGTCCATTATGTAGGAATAAGAACTTAATAACTCTCCTAATATTACTGGGACAAAACTTTTAGTTAGGATGACCAATTAACCATGGCTAGCTCTCGTATCTTGTTACTTGATGAGATCGTACTCATGTCATTTATGTTCACAACTAGTATACAACTAGTATCTTTTTCAAGCCACAAGTAGAAGGCACAGGCATCTGAACAGCATCGCTTTATCCTACTTTTCAACATTACTTCAGCAAAACACATGTACTACTTAAGATTGACTTAAGCCCATAAAGGCTACGTTTTCTTTCCTGTAGTGTCGAAACCTTAATGCTTAATGCTTCTTCCGTAAAGATTCGATTTTAGCTTCTAAGACAGCCATTACCATTAAGCTGGTCAATGAAGTAACCCTACAGGGCTGTAACTATGACTAGTAATCTTATTGTAGAGATTCCCGCAAACGGCGAGTATGTCTTAAAATATTCTGAGCCATATATTTGGGAAAAGCATTTTGCTACGAGGCGTGCTTTGTATTGCTACACTTACATGGTCATGCTTTTCTAAATTCGAAGTACCCCCTTGTTTCCGATTGCTCTAGTACCCAGTGGTAGGTCAATAAGGTCCCAGGTCCCTTAAGCAATTAATGAACCGTGTTCATCTTTCACTGCTAGCTACCATAAATTTGTATGTGGATTGAACGTAGCCTAAGTCGTTCATTCGTAGCCCAATTGTAGCCTATTCGTCCGTCTGTTATAGCATATAGAGCGATAATATATTCTCCAGAATCTACGTCAATGACAGGTGAACTGAGTAAATTCCTTATAATGAAGGTTTTTTGTTGCAATATGCTTCTCTTTATACACTCTGGTTGCTGAATAGTATAAATATTTGCAGTCAACAATGGTGATGTGGTAATTGGAATAAGCACAATAGATGAGTGCCAGCGATAGGTTGTACATTCTCAAGTTGGTTAACCAGATCTTCGATCCAGTGGATTTTATGAAAGATAAATAATCAAAGAATCTAAGATTTGCTTTCGTTAATCAACATCATTGTTAGAAAGTTGGTTGTAACCCAACATAATGGAAGGTATCCCTCTGGCTCCCATTTTGGAGCTTTTGGAGGAGGTTTCAAAATGAAATTTAAACAACATATGGCTCAAAAATATTTGGTGGTGGGCTTTACTTTCGAGTTTTTCACTGCCTAGAGGTACGTTATTGACTTATTTCCAACACTGGTGTAATGATTCCTAGTAAAACTGTGGTATTGACAAGTTCACCCCAAAACCTGGCAGGCAAAAAAGTGGTGGGCTATCATCAGAATGGCATGCACGAGCCAAATGGACAGATTCCATTATCTGGTTCATGGATGGTGCATAGGGAAGAAAAAATTGATGCCTTATGCCATTTGTAACATAAATTTGGCCGTTTGGACATTTTCATAACTCTTTCCTGTGATACGATTAGAAAACTTAAATTTTACAGTTTGTCATAGCCTCAGCATTCACTTTATATTTTACAAATTTTTCAAACAGTTCATCTTATTCTTTTGTGACTTGGCATTGTACACTCGCGTCCCCCTCACACAGAACATCAGTCTTTCGTCCTGAAAGCACGCCACGCCACCAGTAAGAAAGTATGCTTGTCACCTCAGCAACTGCTGCAGCAGCTTTCGCCCACATTTCGATAGACATATACGTTTGTCGATACCAAACCAATCGTCCTAAACACTTCAAATATGATGTGCTCTGAGCTGGAAACACAATCTCGGGACTCCTAAAGTTTCAAAGCTTCGCACAACCATTAGAAAGAGCCGACATTTGATGCCCAGTGGTCCCTATAGTATCCAAGTTCGCAAAACCCAAACCAATTGTATTAGACATTTCAAACTTGGATTCCCACTAGCTCGAGACTTCTAGCCCTAGTGTCGCTGGGCCTTCAAATCTCTAGACCTATAACGAGTGTAGCTGTTTAATAATATGACTATGGGTATAGGCCTGTTACTGAAACTGATGTTAAATACTCCAACTGCTAATAGTGTCCAACTACTGTGGCCTATGACTCAGGGGATAAGATAGATCACTTTGGGGGACCAGATTTCCCTGGCTATCAATTTTCCTACCTAAATGGTCCGTGTTTCAAGGCGCATATGGCGGGCAACCGACCTACTTGCTGCAGACCACAAGTGCCGCTGTGGGATATCGGTCCAGCCGACGGCTGGTCCTGAATCACCGTCCACCACTAGGGCAATAACAAGCAGAACGGCAAACCGCATGCATTTCCCACGAGAGGCGAGCATGGGAATGGGTCTCAAATGCACGCTCGAGCGGGGTCAAGGCCGACTGGAGATAATCCTGCAACCGAAGGTACAGGTGGATCACCAACAATGGATACCTGCCATGCCTTGGCACATGGACTCCGATTGTTTGTCCCAACCGGTCGCGGCGTCATAATGGGGAAAAATGCACCCAACGACAGCCACTGGAACGATGCAGCACGTTCTAATCGGTTACTTTTGTCACAAGAGTGCAGCCGACCACCAGGTTGAATCACCCTTTCGACCTTCGAGGGCACACCCATTATCCAAAGAATGGTTTCACGTTGTCTTGAAAGAAATTTAAAGGTTCGAAGGCAATCAGATACTTTAGAACTAAAGACAAATGAAGTTACACGAGTTGGTGAGTAGTTTCCGGGAAACCAAAGACTTTTGGGTTCCGGAGAAAGTGTGGTTGCAAAGCCGAAACCCAAAGGAATTCGTGGAAAGGTAACACAAGGAGTGAAGCCTGCAGCTTAGTTTGACTCAACACTGGAAAACTCACTTGGCCCGGACACTGAAATGAATGAGAGATTGAGCACTTTTTTCTTTTTATTCATTGGGTGGTGTTGCACGGCCCTACAGTTTTTGGTATAAATTGCTAGTTAATTCTGAACAAAAATAATGAGACTCTTGCCTTTCCCTAGACTCGATAGTTCTGTACCACCTGATGAGAGATTCCATGGTTGACTTCTTAGAGGGATTATTGACGTTGAAGTAGCTAGAGAAGAGTGCTTGAACAGGTCTGTGTCCGGGGTCACACACATGCTACTGGGATGACTCAAAGAGTCTCCTGGTGTGAGAGGACCCTGGGTAACCTTCTAATTTCGTTCAAGACAGGGACCAGGATCTGCGTTTCTTCCTCGTGAACAAGGTAAAGGTGTTCTCATTAGGTGCGAGTCAGCATCTCGTGCTGAATATGTCCCTGCCCTTTGTACACACTGCCCATCTCTACAACCGATTGCGGACTAGTTGAACGGATGCGGCTGCGAACACCCACTAAATCTTTCTGTTCCATCTTGGAAAGACAGTACAAAGGTCGCAACAAGGTTCCCGTATCAGAGCCTGCAGAAGGATCAGTATGTCTAAATATCCGATATGAAAGTGTCCTGAAGATACAATCCGTAGTGGGAAGATATTGAATCAGAGATAAAGTAATCAGGGAAAGCCATCATGTCCAATCAGACACATGAGGTCGCCTTCATCGGTGGCTTCCACGACTCTTCCCTACTCGTACATCCGTTCGGGTTACCCGGTCTGGCCCGCCTCAGCTGGTCAGTCCTTCATGGACCACGGGTTGGCACAGTGGGAATAGCATCCCTTTGGTCTTAATTCTCCGGGAATCTCAGAATGCTACTTGTATCAAGGGTCATGCTCGGAGAGAGTTCGTGACTCATCTACGAATGAAGTTCAAAGCTGTTCCATCCCATCAATCCACATCTACCTAAAGTAATAGAGCAATGCTGCCAGTATGCTGAAGCTGCTGTTGGTTGTGTGCTGTACAGTGTCTGGCGTGCATTGATGTTAAGTGCTAGAATCGAAGAGAGGAAGAGCTTGGAGCCTACCAATAATGTTGCTATTTCGGCATTCATTTGATTCTGAGGAATATCTCGGGCATGCTGGCTGTGTAGTGGGCACACAATCAGTGGTATGTTATTGGGCCAGGGTAGATGGGAATAATGTACAAGTCGTAGGGATTAGTTTTCATGACTAAACCCAATGGCATTACACCGTAAGTTGTGAAATCCATGAGGTGTTAAATCCGCTCTCAACTAGGTGGGTGAGAGCAGGACATAACTCAGTGTTGGTTGGTTTGTGTGTGCACCATTTGGGTGTTTTGTTTTAAGCTGATTAGAGTTGTTAGACTATTAGCGATGCTTTAGTGATTAGTGATGGGTTCTCACCTTCGGTCTTTGCAGGTACGTAGTTCTGAGATTGGCTTAGCTTTTTGTACCGGTGATGAACACTTGAACTGTGAGAACTGTGGTCCTTACATTCTAGACTGGTCAAGCCATTTTGATTGGTAGTGACATTTTGGTGGTGAGCGGTGGGTCCCCCTGCCTTGTGCAGGCAGATCCCATTATAAGAAGGAGTAGTTCTGTCGAACTAAGTTGCGACACTGGTGTGGCTTTGGAATGTATGCTGCGTCACCATCAACGATCCTCAAGTCTCATAAGGGCCTTCGACCCTGGACAATCACAGGTACGCCATACTAAACTGGGTTGGGCCGTTGAACCGAATGCGTGAGATGAATTGTCAGCACTCTTGTACTTTGGGTATGCCGGTCTACCTGTTTGGACTAGTGGCAAGTCTTTAGGTGGTAACTAGTGGACACCGTGGCACCATGGCAGGTACACCGTTCCAATGTGAAGTTGACCCATTGGACCGGTGAGAAAGACTGGTGGCGAGCAGTGTGTCCTTTGCCTCCAGCCTAGAAGGTTCTGGACCTGTCGAGGCATTTGGACTAGTGGTAATGCTTTACTGGTGAGTGGTCGGTCCTCCTTGCCTTCAGGCTGACAGATCACCGTTCTAATCCAGTGTCGAGCCGTTGGACCAAAAGCATTGCTGGCCATGAGCCATTAGTTCCCCACTCAAAGCCGAACTGAGCCGTTGAAACAAATTGTGAGACTGGTGCTGAGGTGTGGTTCTTGCCTTTTGCCTCGATGTTTTAAACCAAGTTCGAGCTGTTTGGGTCCTTGCCTTAGGGCTATTTCAGTTATGCCTTTCTAAGTCAAACTGAGCCATTGGACCAAGTGGAAGGAATTGGTGGTGAGCACTCATTGCCCTTTCGGGCTGTAGGGTGATCTGTTCTGAACTGGTTCGAGTCATTGGATCAGTGGCTATGCGTTGGTGACAAGTAGCGGGTCCTCTCCTTTGGGCTGTGTCAGTTGTTTCATTCTGATATGGCAATGAGCAGTGTGCCCTCGTCTATGGTCTGGAAAGTTCTAAACCGGTAGAGATATTTGGACTGGTGGTGACACGTTGGTGGTGACACAGGGTCCCTCTCATCTTTGTGCTGGCTGAGTCCCGTTCTAAACTGTAGTCGAGCAGTCGGAATAAATGGCGAAACTGGCAGAAGGTGCGCTGTTTTGAGTTGATGAGAGTAGTTGGACCAGTGGCAATGATTTGGTGACTAGTAGTGAGTCCTCACCTTCGGGTTGCGTCAGGTACACCGTTCTGATTAGTAATGAAGCCGTTGGAACGGCGGCAAAGACTTGTGATGAGCAACGTGTTACATCGCCTTCGGGCTGTACGGTTGTGAGCCGTTAGGACTGGTGGCGATGCTTTGGTGGCAATCGGTGAGTCCCCCTTGTCTTCATGCTGGCAGATTCCTGTTCTATACCGGAGTTGAACCACCGAACTGAATAGCTAGACTAGCTGTAGGTGTTCTGTTCTGTGCTTGTTCAAGTCGATGGACTAGCGGCAATGCTTTGGTGATGAGTGGTGGGTCCTTGCCTACAGGCTGTGGCAGGTACACCGTTCCAATGTGAAGTTGACCTATTGGACCGGTGAGAAAGACTGATGGCGAGCAGTGTGTCCTTTTCCTCCAGCCTAGAAGGTTCTGGACCTGTCGAGGCATTTGGACTAGTGGTAATGCTTGGTCGGTGAGTGGTCGGTCCTCCTTGCCTTCAGGCTGACAGATCACCGTTCTAATCCAGTGTCGAGCCGTTGGAGGGGGGCGGATTGAGGCTTAATGGCGCGTCGACAACTTGGTCATTAGCGCCAACCTCAGTCACAGTGCAGTGGTCCGGGTTGCCACTGCACCACACATTACAGAGATAGTATTCAAACCCCTAATCTAAATCTTGTCATACATCTGTACCTCCTGCAAAAATTGAAAAACACCGGACAGGAGGACAGACTTATCGCCCAATTGGCGCACAATGTCATGCGGAAGATGGAAACGACGACGAAAACCATCAAGATGGCAACAATCAACAAGGAAGTGCCGGACCGTAAGTGGCCGCCGACACCAATAACATTCAGTAGGGTCAACCCCCCGCAAAAGGAAACAGTGCGTAAGTCGAGTGTGACCAATGCGCAAACGGGCCAACACCACCTCCTCACGGCGACTGCGGCGACACGCCGAGTGCCATTCCTCAACAGTGCCTTTAATAGCTCGTAATTTATTGCCGTCCTGTCCATCCCACAAGGCTTGCCAAAAAGCGTGTAACCTCAGACGCAGAGTTGGAAAAGCGTCCGAGGGAACAAGGCTGAGATCCCTTCCGAGAGGGCCAGAAAGGGCCCCTTTTGCTGCAGAATCCGCTTGCTCATTTCCACCTATCCCAACATGGCCCGGGATCCAGCAGAAAAGCACGGTTTTCCGCTGGCCAGGCAAGCGGGAAAGCAAAGCTTGGATACGTTGTGTCAAGGGATTCCGAGGATTGTAATTCGCCAAGGACTCCAGGGCACTCATGGAATCGCTAAAGATAATGAAATGCGTGCCCTGAAGGCCAAGGATCCATTCCACCGCCAAACCGAGAGCCAAAAGCTCTGCAGAAAACACAGAATAGCCTGATGGAAGGCGGTGGGCAACCGTCACTCCCTTACAAACACAAGCACAAGCCACGCCAGCGTCTGACTTCGACCCATCAGTAAACAGCCGCTGATAACCGGCGTACTGAGAACACAGCCGCCGGAACACAGCCGTTGGACCAAAAGCATAGTTGGCCATGAGCCATTCGGTCTCGGAGGTGCACTGTTCTGAGTTAGGTCGAGTAGTAGGGGACTGGTGATGCATTGGTGACAAGTGGTGGGTCCTAGCCTTCAGTCCGTATCAGGTACGCCATTCCAATATGAAGTTGAGCCATTGGACCGGTGACAAAGACTTGGCTGTGCGTAGTGTGCCCTTGCCTTCGACTTGGAAGATTATGGGGTGGCCGAGGCATTTGTACTGGTGGCGACGCTTTGGTAGTAAACAATGGGTCTCCCTTGCCTTTATGCTGGCAGATTCCGGTTCCAAACCGGAGTCGAGCCGTCAGACCAAGAGTGATACCGGCAGTGAGCCTTTTGGACTTAGAGGTGCACCAGCCTGAGCTGGCTTGAGCCGTTGGACTAGTGGCCATGCTTTGGTTAACAGTGATGGTTGAGCTGTTTGAGCTGCAGCAAAAACTGGTGGCAAGCTGTGTGATGAGCAGTGTTCCCTTATCTTGGCCCCATTTGAACTGACAGCAACGCCTTTGGGCTGAACGGTGTGTCCCTCTTGCCTTTGCATTGGTAGATCCTCGTACTAAGCCATGACTGAGCCAAAGTGGGCTGGGCGAAGTGGCACGACTGGAGGTGCATGTTCGTAAACATCAAGGCAGACCTCGTTGAAGGGCAGATGTTTTAAGCATTGCAAGCATTGGGCAAGAACGGGTGTCAGACGAGACATTCGTGAACCAAATGTCTAACAAGATGGCAAGGTGTTGAACACTGGATGCAGTCATGTTGTATGTTTTAGACGAGTCCTGTCGAGTTCGTTTTGGGTAGAAGGCGTAGTGTATTGACCCACATTAGGATAGTCTTTTCTTTTTGGTTTTGAAGCTTAAAAAATAGATGACTGTGGGCCATGAGGGTTTAGTGGTTGTGGAGTGAGACCATAATTATTTGCATGTGGATGGGGACTTACTGACTGAGTAAGGGAGGGATGGATCTGGTCTCTACCATCATGGTTGAATGGACTCCAGAGACCTACATACAAGACAAGCTCTGCAATAGCAGGTTTGACTTTTGTTTCACCAAAATGGTGAAGTTAACATCGCAATTTCTGAAATATTTGGCTAAGTTCAAAAACCAAGACGTGTATCGTGTGGTCTTGCCAGACACTGCACAATTTGCCTTTTTTTTACTCAAATGCTGAAGGTGAACATCAGACATTTCAGAAAATTCTGCTAATTCCTTCGCCCACCCAATGACCCAAAAAAAAGACCTAAACCCCGCCATCGCATTAGACCTGGCATCATTCTGGTTTCAAGGGACTTGGTTGAGTCCCTGAAGCCACGGGGAATACCGGGTCCTGCGACAGTGAGGTTAGGGACTTTATTTTTCCTGAAAAACCAGTGACAGTTAGGCAAAACACGAGTCAAATGAGAACAAATTCTGGTGAAAGCTAAAGGATACTAAGCTTATTCAGCGTCGACTAGTATGTAGTCTGTTGGAAGATGAGAGAGTTCATGAAAATTTGATTCAATCTGCCTTAAAATCGAGACGCAGATCATCTTGGTGCAGCTGCCAACAAGTATGTACAGTGTACCTTCTCATCAGGCTGTCATCAGTGCACACGTTTGTTCGACAAGTGGCGCACCACCAGATGGTCTCGTGGTGTTCCTATCGGTACTTCTGCAAGCAGCACATCTACTCGTCTAAATTATTTCTCTGTTAGGGTTGTGAAAATTTGGAACGCCCTTACGGCAATAACTACAGACCAGGACACGGTTATTGGTTTCACTCAACTGCTGACATAGGAATATCTTCAAAATTTCTTGAAGTGACAATTTACTACCTAATTAAAAACTTGGTTCAGTATTAGTGGCTCAACAACCTTTCCCATGTTTGGTGGGAAATTGATTTATTTATTAAATTATTATACTTTCTGCACACTTGGCATCTGTGGTTCCTCGTACTCTTCTTATGGCGACAACTGGTACCGATGACGGCTGGAAGTTTGACAGGGCATGCCTTGCTTAATCCACTGATTAGCTGGTTGGCAAGTGCATTTTAGTAACACAGCTAGGACTATTTGCATTTCTTTTTTAGGGAGCAGACCATGACCATGTTGGGCCTGGCTTTGATGAGAATGTCGTTGAGTTTTAGGAAGAACAGGTAGCGGTGTCATATTATCGAGGTGGCATGAAGAGAAGAGGTGATTGGTAATGTCCACGCTGTTCACGGATTCCATGTAAGGGGTGGCTGCCAGAGTACAAGTGAATTGCCGTTTCTGGCCTCGATGAGTCATTTAACAATACCTTTTCTGGCCAAAGGATCATGTTGGTGCTGAGTAGAGGGACGGACTTGGTGTCACACCAGATGCTCATCTGTAGTTTGGTGCTCTGCCTCAGAATACTGTCGTCGTGTTTGTGCTGCTTCTTGAAATTGTGCAACTCGTCCGTGGACGTATATCGCATTCTGGCAGCATTGGCTCCTGCTTCTGAACATGCCCATCTTGGAGTAGAGGACCTGAAACAGTAGTGCTAACATAAGCAATTGTAGCTGACTACGCCAATGCTAGAACTGGCTGAACGAGTATTGAGTCTAGGGTTATCATGCCTTTCTGTGGCTGTTGCAGATATGGATTTTTTAAACTAGTTGTGCTGTTGTGTGGTGAGTGGGCGAAGACTGGTGGTGGGCAGTGGATTCTCTGATCTCCGAGCTTAAAGAATGCAGTTGTAAGCTGGTTCATAGTGGCAAGACAGGTGGTGAATACTGGGTCCTCACCTTCGACTTTTTCAGGTGCGCTGTTCTAAGTCGGTAAATCTGTTGGCTTGCCCAATCTTCTCCAGTGTCCTTCTACCAGATAAACTGACATAACCCCCATCTGGTGTCTAGTCTGCAGACTGTGTCATCTGGATAGTCCGGTCAGCCAGTTGCAAGTTGTGAAACAGCATAGTTGATTTGTAGTAGCTCCCAGCATACTAGCAAGCTAATGCACACATTCAGAATCAATTAATTTCTGGTTGTGAAGATTTTAAGGCAAGTAATCACCTCCTGACAGATGGGGAACCACAATAATATCCAAATGGTAAAAAAATATTAATTTTCGGCTTAAATTTACAGCCATGGTCACCTAAACAAACATAGAAACAATAAAACTATGAGTTATGAAAATGTACAGTAAGTTATTCGACCAAATCCAGACATTCTTACTAAAAAAAAACAGATGAAAACATAATTAAAACATGGTTACAAGGTATAGAAAGTCATTGTTGTTCGGCCATATTGGATTACAACCCACCACCTCTATACAATATACAATATTGACAGGCAAAGCCTTTTCCCATTTTTCCCAGTGTCCAAAATTTTTTATGGTGTTCACTGCTCTGCTACAATTTCTGGTTATGTAATATGCTTCAAGTTGTAGACGAATTTTTTCAGTGGTTTTAATGAAAAATAATATTCCTGTGCAGTGATGGGGAATTCGGAATTGAGCAGCTAATGTATAAAAAAGAAGGTCGTTTCTGGTTTAACACTGTAGAAATTAATTAGCACATGCATTTCAAGTGCAAAATTAATTTAGCTTGTTTCCTAAAAGACAAAACGACAAATAAAGAACTGGCTAGTAAATACGATAGCGTGATCTAAAACGTCAAAATTCCTTTTCTGGGTGCTGTTTTATGTCGTTTTTCATTAATTTTTTTTTACATTTAGGTGGTGAATTTTTTACCACGAATTTTTATTATCACTATTACTATTAGCGATGTATTGCAAGTTATGCATTTAGCTATTATTTGTACGTAGGATACTCTATTGTCACTTATGTATTTTCTAAGCAGCAATTGCTTTAATTTCCTTGTGAAGGGTTTATTCGGAATCGAGTCAATAACTCTATTTACAGTAGCTTACAAAGATGCTGCTTTATTTCAAAAGTCAAATATGGCTAAACAATGCTTTAACCATTATGCCCCTAAAACGAGGGCATTATCTTCGACAATCCTTAAAGCACTTTTTAAGCATTGTTTATTATGCCACAAAATTGGAAAATGGGCCTAATTCTCTCATTATCCTACTTGAACCGGGATGCTGGCGTTTCTGCTTGGATTTATTCAGCTAAATCGTTCCTCTCGTCATCTTCAGTAGGTCAAATAACTTGGTTTAGTTTCGACTCCTTTAAGTAAAGACAACAACAACAACACTATAGCTCTACTTCCTGCCATAAAAGTAAGTGCGACATATCATAATCATTAAAAACTTACGGTCGGTATATATATATATGTAGGTATATATGTACCTCTTCTTCTCTTGTAGTAGGAAAGCTAAAAATATGAGTAAGGTGTCAAAAGACAGGAAATTAATCCGGATTTCGCGTAGGCGTATTTTCGTATTTCTAGGTAAGATTTTTCCCCTCGAAAAAAGCGAAAAAACCCCTTTGGACCATTGTTGAAACGAAATTTTTGAAGTTGATTGTTAGTTGCGGAATATCACCTCTTCCTGCTGTGTGGATGGTCCACAATTGTTGCGGCACGTAGGAGGCGCGTGGTCCAGTAGTGTTGTCAGTAGGATTACAGCTGGCAATGGTAACAGCCATCATTCAACAATGAGGCACGTGCAGCTAGCTGATAGAACGACTGTTGTAGTTGCATTTTGGATGTTTCAAATACAAACTGCCTATTTAGCCTTAAATTTAAATGAAAATACTACATCTACGAAAAGATTAGTGCGAAATTAGGCATATTTTAACAAAATATATTGATAACAGAAAAGGGTGTGAGAAATATTTCAACATTTGCGTTTGTAAACCATCGACATTCTATCAATAGTGTGCTATTAGCTGGTGCTCTACTCAGCAATAGTCCAGCCTAATTGTGGTAAACACGAATAGTTTCTGCGTACGATTTCGTCTTGCACGAAATTTTTTATATTAGTCAAAAATTATAGGCGACATGTGATTGCCGTTCCAAAGCATCACACGCAGCAGGGAAGGAGATGGCTTTTAAGTAAAAATTCTTAAAAATTGTGAAACAAGGAAAGCCTGCAAAATTTATTTGAATAAAAAAATAATCTGTAGCCTCCCAAGAGCGGCACAAAGGAATATGCATGATAAAATAACCAAGCATGTTTAGTTCAAGCATGCAGCAGCTAACGTGCTACAGCGTTGAGACGACCTTACAGCAAGGATGGATAAGCCATCTTCAAACCAAGGCCGACTGGGGAAGAAATAGTGTGTCTCGCCTCCTGGCTCATTGTCAGTTTACGTACGTGCATGAAAGGGGATGGCTTCTTTAAGCCAAGGCCGACTGAGTACAAATAGCACGCCTCGCGTCCTAACTTAATAACAGTTCAATCGCGTGCCGGAAAGGGAATGACTTCTTCAAGCCAATGGCGAATGGGCTACAAATCGCGTGACTCATCTCCTGGCTCAAGCATGAACTGTTCTGGCACATGCATGAACTGTTCATGCATGTGCCAGAAAGAAAATGCCTTTATCGAGGCATTGGTAAAATCCTCTCTCTCAGACGATCTTGTGACAAGGGTTTGCATACAAAGATAAGTTACAACTTTGACACTCGTTATACGCTCCATTCAGTATATAAGACATTTTTTATTATACGCACCATTCAGTATACAACGGAAATCAGGTTGGATGAGGATTGTTCATGATTGTTGCGCCACTTAGCATACGTAGTCCAGTACTGTTGTCAGTGGTATTATGGCTGACAAACTAAACTCAAACCAAATCAAATCAACAAGAGGTGCATGTAGCTATTAGGTGGCCAGACAGTTGGAGTGATTTATGGTTACCATATCGTTTGTTTATGAACTGAAGCCTTATGAAAAATGCGTACTACATTCTGATCATTTTCTTGATTGCGTTAGATGTGGAATCTCTCTGGGCAGCATGAGAGTTGTAGCAGAAAGATCCTCGAGCGCATTCTTCAAGCCAAGGCCGACTGGGGTAGTAATCGCGTTTCTCGCCTCCTTGGTCATTGGCAGTTTAGGCACAAGGCAGAAGCGGGATGGTTTTGTTTAGTTTATTTGTTTATGAACTGAAGCCTTACGAAAAACGCGCACTGCACTCTGATCATTTGCTTGATCGTTTTAGATGTGGAATGTCTGTCAGCAGCATAAGAGTTGCAGCATGAAACCTCCTTGAGCGCAGCGAGACAATGCGGAATGAGCGAGCAAAGCGAGCGACTCCGCTAGTAGTAATTATACAGTTTATCTGCACTACACCAAATCATTTCATTTTTTTACCAAACAGCACTTCTCTTCATCCTCTTCCAATTTTGCAGCATAAAACCCACCAGAAAAAAAATTTTAAGTTCTCAAAACAATTGTTGAATACACGTAAGACATTAGTCACAGCCATGCTTCAGCGGCGGCGAGATTCCGGGAAGCAGACTAGGATGAAAACGCGATTTAACCACAATAAAAGTAAATGAAAATTTTACTTCCAAGCCAAATTAACGTTTAAAATTATTCTGCATTATTTGCATTGCCTAACCAGTACGAAATGCCTACTGTGGGGGCTTGCTTTGTGCCGTACTATATACATGGAGATTTTTGTATTCATAAAGAGTATGCCACAAGCAAGCCTGAAACGTGAACCCAGATATTGTAGTTCTGAGTTTCAACTGCGTGTGTCAGATTCTTTATATTCACAGAAATCTAGACATGTATAGCACTGTATTTCATTCAGTGTGAAAGGAAAATTTCAATTTACTTTTATTGTGGTCGAAATCACCTTTCTTACTACGCGTGCTTTCCTAAACAGTAAGCATGGCCATCACGTTCGCATGGCTGTTCTAGCATTTTTCGTACTTTCCACAATTATTTTTGAGAACTTAACATAATATTTCCAAAAGGATTTATGATGTGAAAAAGGAAGAGGATGATGAGCAGCATCGTTTAGTACAAAAATGGAGTGAATTGGCATGGTGCAGCAAAACTAGGTAGATAATTACACGAAGGATGCCTATCTATGCACACTTTTTACTGCCAAATTGTTTGTAACGACTTATTTTATGTAAATGAAGAGTCAAAATGAAGAGTATTATTTGGAATCCTCTTCCCCCACAAATGCTGGGGATACAGTGAATTTTAATCAGGCTGTACCGAATAGTGTCACCAACAATATTAGCCTGAATGTGAGTCTTGTTCTTTTGCATTAGCAACAATTAAAGAAGTTTTTACTCAGGCATCAAAAAGCCATTCTACCAAATATGCAAAGTCATCTCACCTAAGCCTATTTACCTGAATTAGTTGATCGGATAACTGGAAATGGGATCCTCTCAGCTCAACGTCTCTTCCAGTTAATACAGTTAACACAGTTAACACAGTTATAAGAAGAGACAGAGGCAGTCGAGCTGGAGGCTTGATGATTATTTTGAAAAATCATCTCCCATTTGAAGTAGTTGGTCATGGTTTAAATAGTGAAACATTGTGCATTGATATTGCAAATACTAGTTTACGTTTTTTATTGGGATATTTGGCTGAATAATACGATTATGATGCAATTCGAGCTATGTGTTTAGATTTTAGACAATTTCATAACGCAAAAAAAAAAAAACACTGGAGTTAGTTGTGCTTGGAGATTTTAATATGTCATTTGTTGATTGGAGTGTTCCCTCGGCCGCCAACAGGAATTGTCAATACTTTTTGGATAGCGTGTCAGAGCTGGGGTTGACTCAACTGGTGGCGCATTCGACCAGAGGTAAAAATATTTTGGACTTGATCCTTGTCGAAAACGAACGCAGCATTTTCGAGGTGGAAGTTTTGGATCACATGGGTGGTAGTGACCACAACATGGTGGGATTTAAACTTTGTGGAACAAATTTAAAATCAGCTGGAAATGTCCACAAGAGGGTATATCCGCCTAATTTTGTCATCCTAAAAACAGAACTAAGACGGGTCCCCTGGGCTCAAAAATTACTGGGTTGCACAGATGTAAACCTGACGTACAAAATTTTTGTGTACTTTTGAGGCCACAAACTGTAGGCCTCAGGTAACAAATGCAAACAAGTCAATAGTAAAATCTAAAATTTATGTCCCATTGCATCTAAGAAAATTAAATCGGGAAAAACAAAAACTTTGGAAAACTTATCGATCTGATAGAAGTGTTCAAAACTTGGTAAACTACAATAGTTGTAAGAATAAGTATTCAAAAATATCCCGTGAATTCAAAATTAAGAGTGAACAAAATTAAATCAAAAAAGGAAATCTCAGCTCCCTTTATAAATTCGTGAAAACAAAATCAGGGATTAGTCGGGCTATTCCACCCCTAAAAGTTGGTAAAAATCTGGTAATGGATGCGGGAAAAAAGGCAACTGCTCTGAGTGAAGAATTCGCCAAAAACTTTATATCGGATGATAATAACTGTCCACATTTATTAAAACATGATGGCGTGCCTGACTGTGAAATAGAAAAAAATCACTGCTGATAAAATTCTCAAGCATCTTATATCAATAAAGTCGAGTTACGCAGCAGGCCCGGATGGTTTTTCTGCGCTTTTTTTTTCAAGGAAATTAAATATGAAATTTGTGTTCCTTTATCGAGGATTGCGGAACTTTCGTTACAAACTGGCAAACTGCCTAAGTTATGGAAAACTGGTAAAATTTCCCCAATATTTAAAAAAAGGTGAATCCTCAAACTCTTCAAATTATCGCCCAATCGTCCTAACCTTGCATATCTTGCAAGGTGGTCGAGATGGCTGTTAAAGAAGCCATATTAAGACGCATTGAGGAAAATGAGCTTTTAGCAAATGACCAATTCGGTTTTGTTGCCGGCAGATCGGCCTGCACCCAACTTTTGTATGTCTTGGAAGAATGGACTTCAGCAAATGATAATGGTATCCCAGTAGACATAATTTATCTAGATTACGCAAAAGCTTTTGAATCGGTAAGCCATAATAAACTATTGGCTAAACTTAAAAATTTTGGTTTTAGAGGGAAACTTCTCGATTGGCTGACCGATTTTTTAAGAAATGGAACCCAGTGGGTCGAACTTGATTTAATAAAATCAGTAAAAACATCCGTCCCTAATGGAGTTCCACAGGGATCGATTTTAAGGCCACTACTTTTCATTCTGTTTCTTAATGACCTAAAATCATTAAACGAAAATATTGTATTAAAAATTTTGCTGATGATGTGAAGCAGTATGGTATGGTGGTGGATTGTGACAGTCAATCTGAGCTGCAGGTTGAGTTGCATAGACTTCAGTCTTGGTCCCTAGCTTGGCAGCTACCCCTGGCACCACAAAAATTTCAAATTCTTCACGTGGGAACAAATAATTTTCACTTATATTACCATCTGTCTGATGCAAATTCACTTCCAGAGAGTGAAGCTGTAAAGGATTTGGGAGTGTGGATAGCAAATGATCTGTCTTTCAGCACTCATTGCAATAAAATTGTAAAGGCAGCACGACAACGTGCTGCTATTATACGGATCCTAAGACCTTGGCTTGGGCTTTTATAGTTTATGTGAGACCTATACTCGAATATGCAAGCCCGGTTTGGCCACCCATTTACTTAAAGACATTGACCTTGTTTGGTCAGTCCAACGCAGCTACACTAAGACTTTAAGAGGTTTATCAAATTTACCTTATATCGATCGACCAAATGCCGGGGGTTGTTATATCTTGAATTAAGGGCAGACATGTATCTGACTTATTTACTTTTACGTGGTCACTTGGGTGTGGACTCAAGTCAGTTTTTTGAGCTTCGTTCTGGTGATAGGACGAGGGGACGCTCCTGGAAACTGGTAGCAGCTCGTTTCAGGACAAATACTAGGAAATTTTTCTTTAGCAATAGAGTTGAAACTTGTTGGAACAAATTACCTGCAATGGTAGTTGAAGCTCAAACCTTGTCCTGTTTTAAAAGTCGTTTAAAAAATGTCTGTCTAAAAAATTATCTTACTAGAGATTTTAGTTAAAATGGAATACTCCAAATTTTTTTTAATTGCACAAGATGAAGCATAATTTTGTGAATAATTTTTAAATGTTTTCGACTGGAATTAGTAGCACGTCCTCCTTGTTCCATTTTGCTGTATGCACAAACCTAAAGTTCTTTTTATTCTTTATTCTTAAAAATTTTACCAGGCTAGGTATAAGCGGACACCAGTTCACCTTTGCAATCATTGCAGGAAATTTTTATTATTGTTGTTGTTATTGTTTTTATAATATTTTTTTATGATTTATAATTGGTTTTGGCCAAGCTTTAAACTACGATGCATTATTTTATTATTTTTTAAAGAAACATTGACATCATAGCCAGCTCCTCCCCCCTCAAACCTCACTACTTGTCCCTCGCGTTTAGCGATGCCATCGGGGACCATTGTGTCCCTGGTAGGTCTAACCTTGGTGGTAAGGTATTCGTGTCCCCAACCCAGTAACATCAACCCGTCCTCCTTCCTCCGCAGCCGAGCTGTCGTCTTTGTTTTAAACTTTTAAACTGTTTTTTTTTTGTGAGTTGTTGTTGTAATTTATACTTTTTCTTTTTTTTTTTAGTTTTAACATCGGATGACAGTCAGTGACCTCCAGGTCCTTGTCATTCCGGTTGCGTTTGCAACAAAGCTATATTATTATTATTATTATTAATGCTGGGTATGGTAGTACCACCTATGAGATCTATTGTGGCTTTTCTTTGTAATGAGTGTAAGTTTCATGGTTCGAATTGCCGGTTGTGCCAAATCCTTATTAAACTTTTTTCTTTTTAAAAACGTCTTGTATAACATTCTAAAAATTCAGCCGCTTTAGCTAAAATCTCTCTAGGCTATGAAGTGATAAGAAAATTACAGGTAGAACCTATAGCAGCCTCCTCGTCCTAGTGATTTACTTCTAGTCCAGCTGATCACACGTAGAGGTCGCCGGTAGTTCTGTCTATGATATTGCAGGAACATAGGTGGAGAGATTCCTGCATATCGAATCGGTGATATAGATATATTCTTTTACTAGGTATCTATAACAGTTCCTGGTGATATTATCAACCCCACTCTATACGAAGTGCTTCTTGAGAGGACCATCACTACTTTTATTGTAATCCTTAAGGTATGTATACGATTCAGAACCGTTTCAAGGTGGGTCAGTTAAGCACAGAATTTTTTTTACTATTTGAAATAGGTCGTTCACAAAGAAAAGGTTACCCCTGCTTCAACTACAAAAGCAATTGCAGAATGTAAACTACGGTGCATACTACAAAAGGTCAATCAGAATATCTTTTGCAGGTCAGTAACTTAAATTTTATATCTTAATTAACAATGCATGTATTCTGCATAAAACGTGTGTTTTTATCTATTCTTTTGAATAAAACACGGGAGCCATTGCTTGAATTCTTTTTTGTATTTAAAATCACAATAAATGGTAGGATAAGTAGGTCTACTAGAGGGTACAAAGAATTTCAAATCAAAATATAAAGAAAAAGTAAACAAAGGGTAAATAAAGAGTAAAGAAACTACAGACACGTAAGATGCATAAGGGTTCAAAAGGGATATGCGTAAAGGTACATATGGCCACAAAAGAGTACATAGAACTATAATCCAAAATGTAAATGAAAGTGGAAATAAACTAATGGTATGAAAGGGTACAAAAGAATGAGAAAGTTGCAAACGAGCAAGTAAGGGTATAAAAGGTTGAAAAGATTACAAAAAGGTTCGAAAGAATACAAAAAACTATGAAACGGTGCACAAGGGTACATAAGGGTGAAAAAGAAGGGTTGTTTTTGTATCAGTGAGTGAGTCTTGGTTTTCCAGTCTTCAAGGTCGGGAAGATGGTTATTGAAAGTACATGACGAAGCACTGTCGATAATGGATGACATTTTACAATTAATGGTAGCAAGATTTTTTTTTCCATGAATTTGCATTCCAGTCGGGTTATAATTCTAGATGCAGTGGCAAGAAGGCCCAAGGGATGTCCATGGTCACCCAGATTGACACTTGATTTTGGTGTAACTGGTATAAAAAGTGGTCCACTAGGGGTTCCAGAGGGATCGTAGTAAATGGTCTTCCTCTGTGGATTTTTGGCCCGGCTAATAGGATGATTGTCGGTCGAAGTGTTTCCAGAGGCATCCAGTGCAAAATCATCAATGGTAGCCATAGTGGTAGTCAGAAATATCTGCTTTGCCAGTTGTGCCCACTCAAGTGCAAAATTCAAGCAGAATAGCCCCCAAGTGGCAGAGTCGATAGCCACGTCGTAAGGGCCTATAATTTAAGATACGGACAGAGGTTCAACCCAGGAGTATCTCTACCAAAAACCTTTTGGCAAACCTTGTGGGACAGACAGGACGGTAATAAGTTACGGGCCATTAAAGGCACTGTCGAGGAGTGGCACTCGGCATGTCGCCGCAGTCGCCGTGAGGAGGTTGTGTTGGCCCGTTTGCGAATTGGGCACACCCGACTTACTCACTGGTTCCTTTTGCGGGGGGTTGACCCTCCTGAATGTTCTTGGTGTCGTCGGCCACTTACGGTCCGGCACTTACTTGTTGATTGTCGCCATCTTGATGGTGTTCGTCGTCGGTTCCATCTTCCGCATGACATTGCGCGTCAATTGGGTGATAAGTCTGTCCTCCTGTTCGGTGTTTTTCAATTTTTGCAGGAGGTACAGATGTATGACAAGATTTAGATTAGGGGTTTGAATAACATTTCTGTAATGTGTGGTGCAGTGGCAACCCGGACCACTGCACTGTGACTGAGGTTGGCGCTAATGACCAAGTTGTCGACGCGCCATTAAGCCTCAATTCCCCCCCCCCTCTACCAAAAATCGTGGTTCCAACAGTAAAAGTCAAGTGGATAAAGTCGTAGTAACTCTCCCAATACAAAAGTTTGGTAGCTCAACCAATACAAAACAAAATCAAGTTTTTTTCGGGTGTCTCCAGAGGGTCAACCGGTGGGCCGAATTGGATGTGGTTTGCTACGTTCTAGCTAGTGGGTCCACCACTGTTCCTCACCCGAATTTCAATAAAATCAAAAGTCAAAAAAAAATAGCCACCAGGTGACCAAATAACCAGCATGCTGCAGTGTTTCTCACTTTCGTTTGTACCAGTTCACTATGCATACTGACATCCCTTTTTAGAATTTAGCCTTTAATTTTATTCCCGCATTCTAGTTTTGTTACCCATTTCCTTTTCATCCTACTATTTTCTCTGGGAACTAGGTTGTCTGTTAGCTGTTTGGTGTTTTTGTAAGTTCACTTCGTGGAATTTTAGTATTCTATTGTGACTCTCGATATTGGGCCGGATTTGGCCCGAGCGTTGAGGAACTGTTCATTAAAAAAATGTACCTTTTTAGCGTAAATTAACTCTATTTGAAACCATGTGCTTCCACCTTTCTTTTCTTTTTTATGTCGATTGTGGCATGTGAAAGATCCTAGCTATTTCATACAGGAATTCCATAGCAAAATATTGCCTGTCACCTTCCGGCCATGTTGGGAGCATATCAACGCTTCAAACAATCAATTATTAGGAAATGAATCATTTCTTTAGTATACCCATCAAAACTTTCTTTTTTATTCTTCGGCCTTTTTTTACGCTTGAGCCTGAGTAAAGTTTAAAAGATTAAATCATTTCTTGAACTTTACCCATTAGAATGACAATGATCTGTGATCGAGACAAAGAAAACATGTAATGATGCATATTTAATACATTTTAATGGGTTCTTGGAGTAAATAATTTTAGGAGTGGTAACTTTTTTTTTAATGTTAGTATTGACTCATCACAAATAAATTCACGGTATCAAATATATTTACCAATACATACTCTATGGTCAAACTTTTTAATTTGTTTTTTTTTTAACAAAACTATTTCTATGTTTGTTTAAGGTCCAAACGAAGTAGAAAAAAAATGAATACGTAGTAAAGTTAAAAGATATTATTTACTTTATTTACATACCAATAACCATAAAGGTTGTGGACTTTTTTGCAGAATGCCCTACATACCTGAAGGGGTACAACTGCCTAGATGTAACACTACTGCTAATGCTAAATTAACAGAAAAGGCATACGTCGAAGCATTTGCCACAACCAAGCCAGAAGAAGATTGTGGATGTCCTCATCCTGCAGAATACTTAATTTATGAAAGCAAAGTTAACACTGATGTCAAAGATATAGGAGTTACTTTAGGGGTAATATTCTTCGGAAATACTCGGGTTGAACATTACTCACAGGTTCAAAGTTACACTTTAGCGAAGATGGTGAGTGAAGTTGGAGGAAACACGTGTGCAATTTTAGGACTATCACTTGTGGCTATCATAAAATTTCTTTATAAGGCTTCCAAGTACATACATAAAATGTTCTTTAAAAAAGCTGTAATACTAGACGAAAAATTTCCCATTTGACATTTGTTCTCAGCTTCTACTTAATGAATGTTTAATGCATGTCTGAGGAAATGAAGTCACAGTTGGCAGCCATATTTGGCAGGATCTTTAACTCGTAAAGTTAAACTGGGATGTTTATTCTTTATTTTTGGGCAATTGACAAATACTTTACTTTATTTTAAGGCAAACGAAAAGTCATTTATTTTATTTTTAGGAATATGACAAATACTTTATTTCATATTCTGTCCCAGACACATCGTATTATGATGAGGAAATACAAAATATTAAAATTCAAGATGAAGACCAATGTCTATAATGCGGCAACTGCCCACTGCCATAAAGTGCATTCTGCTGAGTGCTGAATCCTATATGCAACAACACTTCTGAACTTACTTCACTTGTTTTTGGCTTCGATCTTGACTTCATCACTATCACCAGGGGATTAAAAATGTCTTTAAAAACACATGGAACAGTGACATTAAATTAAGATAGAAAGGAATCCTGTTTCATATAATCACCGTATTTTCTTAATTATCAAACGTAAAAATGTTTAAAAAGGACACGACACTATGGGAGCTCGTCACATGGGAGTCGAACAAGGCTCCAATCTGAAAACATCCTGTAGTGTTGTGTCCTGTCTTCTTTTAAACATTACTTTTGATATTGAAAAAACATGTTGATTGTTGAAATGCCAGGTGCTTTTATAATGTCGTACAATGCTTTATGCTCCATGTGTTACTTTAATCTAAACTGCATTTTTTAAAACTTATTATAAATGCCTAAATGTCTGTAAAACAAGAGAGCGTCATACCTTCACTCTAACTTTATATTTCAATGTTTACACATAGTCATCTGGGAGACAAGTTGCGTGTTTGGATTCCCGACACCAGGCTAGTTAAATCGACATGCGAAATTCTTATTTTATCAAGAGGCACCAATTTTCCAGCCCTTGGTGGGAATTCGCATGGCTTAAAGTGGGCTTCTGCTTCACGTTGCACATTGACTCACCACTTGTGCGGACTAAGTGAAGCAAACCTATTAGGTTAAATCCTATAAAAGATATTTTAACATGTCGGCTACCCCTCGAGATAGTTGTGACCTGTTGTTCCACAATTGGCTGAGACGAACAAGAACTGGAACATGGTCGCAAACCAGAAAGTGAGAAGGAACGTTGGGTAGTATTATAACAGGCACTCCTTCAATACTCCCTCCTATATGACACTCTTGCTATTAGTGTAATCCATAGTAACAGACTCGTTCCCGATGGAATTTCTCCATTTCAAGAATATTTCTTTTATTGTTCGCTCCCACCACTTTTTCTATCACAGTTTATTTTAATGCCTTCACAGTAATGCTCATCCTCCCACCACGATGCCTCACCAAGTTTGTTGTCTTTATTAGATCCCACTTATTGTAGTTCTCAGACTCCACTCGTGATTCCTCTCAAAGTTTGTTGTGATTACGCGATCCCAATTATTGTAATATTCAGACTCCCACCATGATGCCTATCAGAGTTTATTGTGTTAAAACTATCCTAGTTATGGTATTCTTCAAGTTCCCACCATGACGACTCTCAGAATTTGTTGTGTTTGTAAGAACTAAATTTTTGTAATATCTAGGCTCCCGCCATGATACATATCAGAGTCTGCTGTATTTATAAAGTTCCTCATCATTTGGTATCAGAATTCTTTAATTGTTTTTTGAATATGTCCTCATACAGATGCACTTATAATTGTTTTTGTAGCACCTCTAAGAACGGTTGTATTACATTTCTGTGATCATGCACGTGAAACTTGCACGAAAAGCCATACAGAGCCATGATCCATTTGTACACAAATGTGTAAACTGGTAATCCATACGTGTGTCGTTGACAAAGAACAGGTTCATACAAGTTCTGAAAAAAGTGGAATTTGCACAAGGGTTATTGTGATCAGTTTCAGAAATGCATTCTCAAATCGGTCAGTAATTCTTTTCAGTTTTCAAAAAATCTGCACTTTTCGCTACGTTAAATTTCAGGAGTAGTGTATTAATATTTATCTGCAATTACATTTGAACCAATCCATATCCCCCAGACTCCTCCTCTGCCCTCTCCCCGGAAGATCCAAAGGTGCCCCAAGGGGCATATAAAGTTACGGAATTTTTCCAAAATTGTGCACTTTCCCCTTAGTTAGTTAGCAAACTGAAATTTGTAACAATAACAAAAATTATCATTTTTTCTTATTCAATTGATTTTTTGTGATTGAGAGTGATTTTATGTCAGCAAAGCAAAAGCATTGTTTTTATTTAGATTTTAATTTCTTCCTAGGTTTATAATTGATTTACATATGCTGCCAAAAATGAGCA
Organism: Lithobius niger; assembly: GCA_023313725.1. Taxonomy (NCBI): domain Eukaryota; kingdom Metazoa; phylum Arthropoda; class Chilopoda; order Lithobiomorpha; family Lithobiidae; genus Lithobius; species Lithobius niger. Next base: position 52,512 of record JAHWFP010009285.1, read on the forward strand.
CGCTTGAATTTTGTGCTATGGATATATTAAATTCCGATTTCATTGAATTTGTTCGATTATATTTAACCTTTTTGTTTGAAGCCTGAGTTAAAATATTAATCAACAAATTATGTTAATGATTCAAACTAACAATGAACAGCGTTTGTTTTGGTAAGCACAATAGAGTAATCAATAATTCTCCACATTTTTCTCGAGAGCGGTATGTTATAGAGCAACATATCAAATGCTCAGGTGTTGATTTCTTTTATCCCTGTCTTCATTCTTATCCTTCATTCTTTCTTTTATACGATGCTGAACGAAGTTTTTTTGTTAAAGACAAACTGTTAAGATGTAAACACTGGTATTAGTTTTGTTCACCATTATCAACTGTGTACGGTGGGACAGAATGAAAGGCAATGCAGCTTTGCATAGTGTATAGGCTAACGGGGACCCACAAACCACGTAGCGATCACTTACCTTGATACAGATTTTCAAGATCATCATGATGCCAATATTTTAACCATGCCTAGTAGAAACCCAGCATAAATTAGAAACTTATATACACTCTGCAAGGCATAACATTGCAAAAAACGGAATGAAATTCGGTACGTTAGTTTATGAAATAAGGAAATTACAAGCATCCTTCTATTGTGCTGACCTTGGGTTTTCCTACCAAACAGTCTATTGAAATAAATTCCAGTGGCTGTCAAAGTATGTGAAGTCTGCTTGGGTACAAACAGCAACTGACATACTAACGACGTTGCAGATTTACAATGTTTTCTATATTTTTTTGTCAGGATCTTTAGGTACACGTACAGTAGGATAGAGCGTGGAAAATATTTTTTTTTAAATTTCAACTCAGCAGGTTGTGGGAGAGCTGCTCCCTGACTCCCTTGTAACCCCCTTAAAGGAAAAATAAAAAAATAAATTTTTTTGAGGTGTCCAAAGGGCCCAAAGTTGAAGAATTTGACTAAAATACAACAGTTGGTTGAAAAATTGTGACCCAAGTTTGGATATTTATTTTAAATTGGCAGGCCACACAAAAGTTGCCGATAGGTATCCTGAGTTATCTCAATAATTTTTCCAACGTTAAAAGTCTTCAGTGGTGTTATAATATTCATCTGTAAATGCATTTGAAGCTATTCGGCATCCCCGACAAAACCCCTGCACCCAGAGAATGCAAGGGGGCAAATTACTGAATTTTTCAAAAAATCTGCACTTTTCGCTACGTTAAATTTCAGGAGTAGTGTATTAATATTTATCTGCAATTACATTTGAACCAATCCATATCCCCCAGACTCCTCCTCTGCCCTCTCCCCGGAAGATCCAAAGGTGCCCCAAGGGGCATATAAAGTTACGGAATTTTTCCAAAATTGTGCACTTTCCCCTTAGTTAAATCTCAGCAGTGATGTATTAATATTTTATCTGCAAGGTGAATTTAAATCAACCAGGACATTTGGCATCGTTTCTACAACTCATCCACTTGTAAAAAAGAAAATACGAGAAAAAATAATATAACATGTGCCAACGGGACTGAATTTAGGTTTTGGATAAGAACTTACAGAAAATTGTCAGAAAGATAAGTATTTGTGATTTACATGCGAGGTTGGCAATAAAATATGGAAGCTAAATATTATTGTTCTAGTTGCAGGTTTAACAAAAGCGCACTGAAGATAATTTGAATTCCCGTTTGGTGCCGAAGTATTTCGTAAGAGCACATGATTCAATTTGTGCACAGATGAAGCCATCTCTTTGATTAAACCCGCATACAGCAGCCGCTGAAGCTTTACTAACAAGCTTAATGCACCGTTCGACAGCTTGCGTATGACATGACATCATAAAATGTTTATCAAGACGACCAGAATCAGAAAGATGGTGCACAAAACATTCAATTTCTTCTTCTGTTAAGTCCATTGTTATCTACTGAATATTATTAACAATGTTATTCAAAGAAATAGCTATTTTTCTCGCCTAGAAAATATACCACTCAGAATGTTAGCAGACGAAGGTCCCATGTCAGAGAACTTGCGTTGAGCAGAATTAGAGCATCAAGACAGCAGAATGAAACAAATGATGGTCAGACAGTTTAGGGTACCAAACTGAATTTTCAGGCCGAAGATTACTTTTAAATGGTTATAAAGAGAACGGAGTCAAGATCCAACTGCCATTCACAATGACTTTAACAGAAAAAAAATTGAACGTTTTGTGCACCATCTTTCTGATTCTGGTCATCTTGAGAAACTTCTTATGATGTCATGTCATATGCAAGCCGTAAAACGGTGTATTAAACTCGTTAGTGAAGCTTCAGCAGCTGTACGCAGGTTTAATCGCAGAGATTGCTTGAGATTGCTTGTTTAATCACGTGCTCTTATGAAATCCTTGACACGAAACTGGAATTCAAATTATCTTAAGACGCTTATGTTAAACTTGCGACTAGAACAATAATATTTTGCTTATTATTTTATTGCCAACTTCATATGCAAATCACAATTAATTTTTCTTTTAGACAATGTTCTGTACGTTCTAGTCCTAAACCTAACCTTAGTCCCGTAGGCACACATTAAATACATTTTTTTTCGTATTTACTTTTTTACCAGAGGATGAGTTGGGGAAACGATGCCAAATATCATGGTTGGGTTGGTTTAAATCCACATTGGAGGTAAAATATTAATTCACATCTGCTGAGATTAAACGTACGGAAAAAAGAAATATTTTTGTCAAAATTCGATAGCTTCGCCCTCTTGGGGCACCCTTTGGACCATCTGAAGTGGGGCAGACGGTGATCCGGTGGGATGCTGGATTGGTTAAATTGCATTTACAGATAAATATTTATACCACTGTTGACTTTTAATGTTGGAAAAAGTGCATATTTTCTAAAAAATTCGTTAACTTTGCGCCCCTCTAAAAAATTTTACAAATTTATTAAATTTTTTGAGAGTGATAAGGATACCTACCGGCAACTTTTGTGTGGCCTGCCAATTTAAAATAAATATCAAAACTGGGGTTACAGTTTTTCAGCTAACTGTTGTATTTTAGTAAAAATTTTCAACTTTGGGCCCATTGGGGCACCTCAAAAATGTTTTTAAAAATGTATTTCCTTTAAGGAGAATAACAAGAGAGCCAAGGAGCGATTTTCCCATACCCTGTCGATTTGAAATCAAAAAATTCATTTTCTACGCTCCACCCTAACATTCAGGTAACAATAGTGCTGCAAATTATATCATCTATGCAAATTAGCATAATTTAGAGCCCCTGTAGTTAGCTAATAAATAAAACTAAAGATGTCCATACGTTAAGACAACATGTTTAATTTTGTTTCAGAGCTTACCTGGGTGACAGAATTATTCTAAGTTGTGTATGCTGCGAACACCATTACCTACCTGTGTCTAAATACCCTGACAAAACTGTTTGGCAGAAAATCCACTCGTTCTTCTTAACAGAACCTTGCTCGTAATTCCCATAATTCCTAAACTTTCTACTGAATTTCTTTACATTTTTTAGTAGCCAGTCTTTGCCAAAGTATACATGTTTCTAATTTGCACTAGGGTTCTACAAAGCATGGTTAAAAAGATAGCATCATGATGACTGAAAATTTACATCAAGATTAGTGTTCATTATTTGGTTATTTGGCCCCCGTTCACCTATATTCCATACAAAGTTTCACTTCACTATAATTAACCATCTGTTATTGCCTTGGGTGACACATCCTTTTTGCTTGACATTGTGTAACGCTACTAACGTACAGGTGTCGGGATAGTTATTCAACTACAGTCAAATAGTTGAAACTAGAATAGAGATAATATCTAGATTAGTTTATCCTAACAAAGTAGTTTGAGGTAAGAAAATGCTCACACTTCTGAGGTGGCCGACTGAGTAAATTTGAATAATAGATAAAAGTAGTATTTTTATTTCTGTATTCCATATGTGAGAGTCAAAAAGCCCAATTTCAATTATTTGGGAACTTAAATGCACAAATACAGCATGAAGTGCACTTGGAAAATTTGCAATGAATCGGACAATGGCTTCGAAAGTTATCAAAAACCTGTAAACCGTGTATTCTAAAAATCCTTATTTTCGGAGTCGCGTCAACTTCTTCCGAAGTCATGGCGAGCGTATCTTTTGTTTCTATTTTAAATCAGTTTGTTATTTCCTAGTGCATATTAAAATCAGGAATTGTGAAATAGGAGCTATATAGTATACCGCCTGCTAAATATTTAGCATGCTAATGATGTAAAGATGATTTAACTCGTATTGAATTACACACTGCAAAATTGAAATAATTATTCTAAATTGCTTTGGTGTGTTAAACATGCAAATTCAACCAATGGGTGCCAACTCAGACCATGACAATGCACTTAAAACATGGAAGAATTCGGAAATCTGACGTAGAAATATTGTGAAACAGAAACAGCAAAGTGCCAGTTTGATGTTTTTGGTACCATAAGATTTCCAAAGACTGTACAGTTGGCCGTTAAAATTTGCTTTATGTGAAGTCATTGACTTTCTGTTGCTAATTAACTCTAGATTTTCAGAATCAAATTAATAATAAATCTAATATGCAAGCCCCATAGACACTATCTGGAGCACAGTAACGAGTTTTATCAGTCCCTAGTGTATCCAGTGTGCAATTTAGAACAGTAAATATATAATAGGGTAATAAATCATTATTTAAGCATTTTTTTCTTTGAAACATATCTTGTTTTGTATGTTAGTTGTACAAACTTTGAAAGCAAGATGGTGGACAAACATTCGTTTTAGGCAAGTCTGCCATAACAGTGAGTTCCAATGTGATTATGCCTGATAATCAGAAAAAATAAAACCCAAGGAGTGCGCAAATTATACGGAATAATGCAACGTTTTGAGGCTATTCTTGATTCAGAATGAAGCAAATGGATATTAACAAACAAACGATAAATCATAATAACTTTTTAAACTAATTTTGAAAAGGACCTAGTAAAAGCCAACCAAGAAAGTAGGTTAACCTTGACCTCTTTCTTGTAAATGCAAACTTTGAAGAGAGGAAAGAGCGTTTGCTTCAGCTATTTATGCTACGTGCTCGCTGTTTTGAACAAGTTGAAATACCGAGAATGTGAAATGAAGAAATATAGCATATGAGTGCATTTTTTTTGGCATAATGTGGTAATGTAGTGGTGGATTTCACGTGTAGATGCAGATGGTTAGTAGATTAAGTCAAACATGGTTTTGTTTTTCTTGAAATAAAATCTTGGTATTTTCAAGGTGTGTGACGCGGCCGTTCTTTTACTGGACGAGTCAGTTGTTTTGTCTTCATGTTTGAAGTTGGATTTGTCAGTAGAGATGTTTTTATTTTAATTTAGTTGGGTCGTCCCTATGTAAGTAGCCGTGAATGTGGATTCATTGCAAGGAAATTGAAAAACACTTCATTTTTCCACAATGACTAGCTTTTTATGGCACAATCATATGGGATTTCCATAAAGCCCCATTTCCACATTTTTTTATTGAGATTGCGTAACACAGAATGGACACCTTAATTTAATGAAAAGTTTTTGTAAACAAAGAACTACCGATGCTATGACGATGATTCACTAGCCATAGATCGAATTACTGAAATTCAAGAATGCTCTGGTTTCTAAACTTCTACTACCCCTCCCTGACCTGCAGTATAGAGATTGTCAAAAGTAATTCTATTCTATTTATGGACGTTATTGTTGAGTAAACCCACTATGGGAAACAATGTATACCACTAGATCCATCAATATACCTCTTTTGTGGACTCCTCTAGGAAAAAACATGGTTATTAATGAAATAAACAGGATCTATGCACACACTGCGGATAATACATTACGTCAACAAAGAATTAGTGTACACCTTGCAGAAATACGTTCTGAAGGCTTTGTTTCCACTTCCTGGCAAGACAAGTTGATTACAAAAAAATTTAAATCCATAAACCGTTAACAAAACTTGAAAACGTTGCTTATCAAATTACCCTCGAAGAACTCACATGCACTGCAACATACATAGGCACAACCCAACAGAATTTAAAGAAGGGCATCTTGTCTCACAATCCCAACTTTAAAAATAATGACATATATAACTTTGTGGCAACTGGCTTGTGAGGCTTGAAAATAAGGTACGAATAGCCTTGAAACATTGTACATGAGAATCACGATCAATCAAAGGTTGTGGAATGATTAGCATACACTCATAAACCAAAACCGAGTCACATTTCAGATGTAGGGAGATGAGTTCGTTGTTGTTATATACATATCTTGAAGGTCACGGGATATCTTGTTTGTGGTACTAACGACGGCATCCATCATAGAGCACTTCCGACAATTGCTAACTTTTGTGTGACAATCCAACTTCGTGAGATGCAACAACAAACAAATCGATTCACTAATAAAACTTATTTTATGTTAAGTAAATAGAATTGGTAAAGGTTACAATCGTATGGGTAAACCCTTGCTGTATGTTGTAAACTAGAATTAACAAGGGTGATTCCTAAATTGGAAAAAACCTGTTTAAGTTGTTAAAAAAAATCATAAAGAATCAGGAGAACGCATGTAGCTGAATTGAAGAGCTAATAAACAAAGCCACACAAATCCACCATAAATCATTTTGTAGATATTCAGGAAAAATATACCTGCTATACACTGCAAGGAAGACTATTACAATGACGACAGATATTCAGGTCTCCCGGAGTAATTGGGAGGATTTAGTTTGTATTTTTGAGGTTTTGTGGTTTTGAAGCCGCTTAGGAATCAAATAGAAATTCAAATTCAAATTAAAAAAATAGTGGTTTTGTTACAAACACCATGTTAAAGAACATTTATTTTTTCCATGTTAGGCTATTGTATCACTACATTATTATTGAGGTTTCAAATGTATGGGGGTGGCGTGACCCATTGTCATCCCCGGAACAGGGATTTATGTGGTTCTGTTTGGGATAAGCATTGGATTTGCGTGATTCTGCTCGAAATTCGTGTTTTAGGATGCTCGTAGCTGATGGGTTTGAGTGGATTTGAACGAAAAATAGTTAAAATGTGCACACACACCATCTCAATCTTACTACATTGTCACCCCCATTATTTTTGGAAAAGTGTATTAGTTTTGCTTGTTATCTATTCAATTTGTGTACCCGTGGCCGTCAACCATTAACTGAAAGATGTGGGTTACTGCTTTTTAGTGTCTTATTCACAATGTGTCACTAACTTTAATTAATAAATATTTAACAATACTTATTTAACCATTTGATATTTTAATTATTCCTTTTCTTGTGTACACGATGTAAGAATAAGTTCAATATCTGAAATAAAAAATAAAAAACCACACCCATTGTCCTGCTTTATTAATTATGAATTTAAAACCAGAACTACAGTATGAAATGCATATGGAAAACTTGAAAATTGGAAGTGGGTAAATCATTCAAAAGTTACCACGAATACAGACAGACAGATAGACACCAATACACGATGAATAGTACCTAGGTTCTGCTCACCATGGTACATCACACAAAAACATAGGCAAAGTAGATATGCATTAAAGCATAAAAAAGTCACTATAGTTCATTCCAGATTGTTCTAGATCCGACATTGGGTCGGAAGAGGGATTATCAGAAATCTTTTAAGGTGCATCTTTGCATATTAATCGTACAGGTTAAGCAACATGTTCAATTTTAACAAATGAGAAAATATTAAAGCATAAGTTAAGATAGGAACAGCTATAACCAATTTTTTTTTAATGTAAATAGTATCATTTTTTATTAATTAATAATTATTCCAGGTATTCTTTTTTCTGTATCTATGACATTTTTTCTCTGGGTGATTATTTTCTAAAAGAAATTGAGTCTTTTGTGTGCGATGTTTTTTTTAATTGTTACCAAAGCTCAAGTGATGCTCAAATTCTTTACTGTATGAAGATTTTGATGGTGACGAGTAAGGAGACGATGCTGCACCACTCTTTCATAAAGGGCATAAAGGGCATAAAGGGGGTTCTTATGTCAAGATCATATGCTAATTTCTTACCCTAACGCCGGGGATAACAGTCACGGGGTAAATCTACCTCCGAGGTAGTTTACCTCCTGGGGTAGCTACCCTACAACATACCCCAACTTACACAACAACTGATTCGGAGATATCAGTTATCAGTTAGGAGGTAAGCCAAGGGGTAGCGAATATCAAGCTGTGATTGGTTATACATCAGACGGTGACATGTTTAAATATATTTTCGAATGAAGCATGGCTCTGATTAGGCAACAGGGATAAAGGAGAAGCACCTGAGCAAAAAATACATTTAACCAGCTTGGCATCTGTCATACTAAACGGTTCATCAGAATGCCCCCACAGTTAACTATACCAAAGAAGCAAGGCAATAAAATCACAACCACTGACAAAACAACCTTCTTTGAATTGATGAAAGCCTATGAGATCATAATTGAAAGCAAAACTTTTTTTTATTTGGTTGTCCTTTTGGTAGAAAAAAATAAAAAAAAGGCTTTCAAAAAAACTTTCAAAGTAAAGACTTTTAAAATAAAAGCAAAACCATGTAAACTAAGGCAATTCCAGGATTGCAGTATATGGACCGGTCATTAATACACACCTTTTCTTTAGACCTCTTTTTAGAGGGCATGGAAAAATAGTGCCTGCCTTTATTTATATTCCATTGAACATTTAACTCTGGCCTTTTTTGGTGCCTTTTTAGTGCACTGAAAGAGAGTTGAATGTTCTTCCTGGCAGCACTGTTGATGTAAATAAACATCTAACTGCTCTGCTAAGCTATTGGAGGTGTGACAATCACATACGTAGGCGAACATCTCATTTGAAATATCTTTTGTCAAACGGTTTTTCTGTCAGCAAAAAACACGACCAACCTTTTCGGACCCAAAATGACTGATCCAGAAAGTTAGTACATATCACTGCCTTTGTTTTTTTTACAAAACAAGCCACAAGTTCCTGTTTGGTTTTTATTGACCTCCCTGTATTAACAAAACACGCAATTTCTTGCATATATTCTAGTATCCCGTCCACTACCAGTTAAAAAAGATGACAGATGGGTGGCAAACAGAATTTTTGCAGAAACAGGGAACTAGATTGGAGAGCATTCTTATGGAATGCATAAATATGTACCTAAGTGAATACTTCAATGTACTACTTCATCGTTTTTGTACTTATCCTTGTGGATGGCCTTGTACCTTAACCTTAGGTAACTGACCTTCAATTACATTTTCTCATTGTTTGTGGCATAGTTTTGTAGTATTAGAAAACAAAAACGAACTCATTTGATGATTAACCCCTTCACTGCCAGCTTGAGCTCAGCAGGTGCATGCTCAGAGACATAAATATGTATTGCAGGGAGGCAATTGCAGAAAATATTGACTCCAATCTCAAGACATAATGAGGCAGTGTTTACAAGCTGAAAACCCTCTAATAATTTAGCAGAACACATAGGGGTACCCACATGGGAGAACATAAGGAGCATTTCCTTATTTCTATTTGTAAATAAATGAACGTTGCGTACGTACTAGCTCTCAGCAAAGAATTACCAGGACGTATCCACGTACGTCCCTGAAACTGAAAGGGTTAAGGTAAGGTTTAACTGATTCAAAGTCAAAATATCAAAGGAATGCAAATAAAGTTTCCTTTAAGGTTTCAGATACCACAGCGGTGTTGTACTGTTTAGTCCACCTGAAACCTTATTGATGTATTCATATATTTTTACCATTTTTACTTTTGCTCACGATACAGCTAATGATTGGTGCATTCTACTTGGCTAAACAACATCGCTGGAAAATGTTTAGAAGTAATCTTCTTAGTGTGTTTAGCACAACTATAGAGGAAATTCAGGGTTCGTGCGAGTCCTTGAAAACCTGGAAATATCCTGGAACGTATTAATGAAATTCCACTCTGTAAAGGTGCTTGCAAATCTTGAAAAATGATAAAATTTAGCCAAGAAATAGCTGAGTGTGCAGCCATACATTTTTCTTTGTTCGTTTGGGCATTAAAGGTTTTGAAATTTGGGCTCTGGCTTTAATTATATTTACGAGCATAATGTGTGGCCAACTATTTTGTGAGCTAAGATAAGCCACCAGTTGTCGCCACTGTCGTTTTTCCAAGCCCGCAATCAACACGGGCCAGTTTTGGGGGAAGGGGATTTAGGAGAGGAAGGGGATGAAGAGCTGCAGTGACCTTTCCAAGTTTCTCCCCTTCAAGCCCTCAAGGCATTTCGTGCATTGCTTCTCGTGTACGTGGTACAACCCAGCCAAGAAAGAGGTTTGTTTCCTGGTTTCTGAAATCCTGTTAGCCAAAGGGAAACACCTCTGGAAAAAAATTTGCAGGAAAAAAATACGTTTCAATTCAATTCGATTTTTTATTTGGGAGCATTTTTATTCCACGGGTTTTTTCAGAGTGTTTTTGTCCGTGGCTTTTATTTTCGAGCACTGTCAAAACGCTTGCATGCAAATTGGGCCTGTCACACTTTTACAGAAAGTTAGAAAAAGAGTAGCAAGTTCTAGTAAATAACAACTCAAATAAAATAAAATAATACTAAACAAATAAAATGAAATAAATGCACTGAAAAGATTATTAATTTTAGGCTAATTCTTGCCTAACCATAAAGACCACCAGAATGGCCGTATCGACTGAGAATGAGACGCCCCCCCCCCCCCCACCCCCATCCAAACTTCGCGGAAATTGCTAGCAAAACTGAAAACTGAGTTTGCCGTTTTATTGGCTATTATTCCTTATTCGGTTGGCCCATCTTCGCCACGATTTTAGGCTGGTTATTGGAGACATGACAAGTGAAGCCGTACAAGAGAAAACTTGTGGTACAGAGCAGTAGCGTAAATAAATAATTTTCTGTGGGGTAGGGGGTGGGATTTTACACCCTCACGCCCCTCCCAAAAATGTAGTACTGCTTTATTTGTATTCTTGATATCATAGTCTTGATATCAAACATCAACCGATTTTTCCAAGTTAATTCCATCGAGTTAAATGAAAAAAGTAAGAAGTTTAAATGAAAAACTGAAAATTGCAGGTATTTCATTTAAGGTTTGAAGTCTTAGTCAGTGAGATTAAGTAGGCAAAAGATCCTGGAGTTTGATATCATGACTTCAAAAAGTGGAAAAGCTCGGTGGATCTCATTAACAAGTTTTGTTTTGTGGAGATATCAAGTTTTTTGGTCAAAATTGAATAATATTAATTTTTTTCTTTGCAATTTCGAGAGTCCCTATTTTCTGGCGTTAGTATGTTTCCATTCGCAGTTACCGAGTGTCTTAGTCTTTGTCGAGAAATCCACAGAATTTCCATTATTTAGCAGTTGGAAAAGTAACAATTCTTCATGGGTCATGTTGCTGTCGCTGTGCGTACTAACGTCTTCTTGTTCATTGTTGTAAGCAAAATATGTTGTTCGCTGTTGTATTATTGTTTTCAAATGCAGTAACTCTGCCTTTAAAATAGTATTGAGAACGATTAATAACTTTGAATTTATGCTTCCCCTAACAACCAAACCAGCAAAGGCCCGTCCCAGGGCTGAACTATAGCCATCAGCAAAATTTCAGCGTTATGTACCACATGGATGAATTTATTTTTGCAAAATTACCTAGCTAACTAGTTGCTAGCTAGTAATTAGGAAAAAGTCAACGTTATTCATACCTTTTTTCAACATTAAATTTGTTAAGCTGCGTCATTAAAAGACACTTGTGTTCAGGTGACCACAGTCATCCAATCAAATGTAATTTCAGCCATTTCTGTCTCATTATTTTTCCTCAGATGCCTAAAAACAGCCAAACTGCCTTAGCTGTAAGAGACATGAGTATCTAGTGGTCGCCATGCTCATATATGTTGTATCTGACCAGGATGGAGGTAAATGTTTTGTGATCGCGGATGAGACACTAGCGTGTGTCTTAATGCTGGGGAAAATCCATCTGTGATCAAGAACCGATTGTCCTCCATTTTTAATGGCTGAGTGTAGCAATTTCAAGATGTATTTAAGGGGGGGATAACCCGTTGAGGTTTAGCTCCATAAATAAACTTAATGACCGGCAATTTAGCCTGTATTGCGCAAATACGTTGGCAACATTGTTTAAGCCAAAACTGCGAAACTATTGTTGATTCAATTGGCATGCACTCCTATATTGTTTCTGTTTCAAAATTTAATCCAATGCACTTTATGGGAAATATAAATAAAATGCCATGTCAGTGTCCATTACGGTAAAATGGTTTGTTTTAAGAAAGTTTGTTTCTTGCCACGTGTAATTGAATTTTAACATATCACGATCATTAAAAAAAGATATAAAAATACAAACAAAAGCTAAGATTTTCGTTACTTTTCAAGGACATATTTGCATTCACGTTCATTTCCATAAAGAGCCCACAACCAAGGCAAAGCGATATAACCACCAAAGGGATATATAATACTGAAACCCTACAAGAGTAAACGGACTCGCCAAATTTTCGCCATAAAAAGTAATAATAAAAGAGACCCAATGGCAGTCACGAAGTTTGTTGTCCTCCCTGATCACTCATTCTAAAGTGAACCTTGAGGTATCAATTAAGCTGAAATGAACTTGCTGGGAGCCATTGGGGCCCTAAGTGTTGAAAACTTGGTTGGTCCCTTTACCCTTGTAGGGTATTCTTATGATCATGATCACTTTTACCCGATAAAACCACCAGGATATTTTCCTTAGTAATGCTGTTATTAAGATGGTGGGTTCTCTTCATTTTTTGTTTTACTGGGCGACACAAACAAAAGCCCGATTTCAAATTTTATCAGGGTATTTTACGCACTAACTCACATCAGTAATACACTATTATACGAAAACGTAATAATGTGTCCTTTGATATAAAACAATTACGTGCAAAAATCACATGACCATCATTGTGGAAACAAATTTTACTAAATTAACTACAAAATATCTGAATTGCTATGTAAAACACAGTTTTAACTATTAACCTATGTGGGTATAATTAGCTTGGATGCTTGAATATTATCAATATTCATTGATTAAATCATTTGAATGATAATAAAAGATAAAGTGATGAAGAACTATATGTGTTAATATTGAAGTTTATGACTAACTTGGCGAACGATTGGAATTTCAACGAAATTGAAACACGGAAATTTTTTTCCTTCAGAGGACGAGTTTCATTGAAAAGCGCTTAGAGCATTGCGAGTCTGACCATGCAGTAATTGGGGTTTAATTGATGTCTTACAAAGAACAATGTTACACAGATCATATTTTGGATTGACACATTCACTACATCGAAATGGTTTAGATTGACAAAATCCATGAAAGAAAAACGAAGAAATGAAAGACCACGTTAATGGCCTGTGTGAAGCTATTGTGAAATGGATGACAAATCCGTAATAAGTTAATTGCAGCAGAAGCTATTATGGTATGAGACCATCACCTAGTCCTAAACCTTGATTTTTCCTTAGATAGTTTCCTAAACTATTTGAGGTAGTACAGGAATTTCATCTTTGAACTAGTGAATTTGATGCAACAAATTTCAAATTTCATGCAACAAATTTCATGCAAATTTCGTGCTCAGCACACGTTACGCATATCTGTAAAGTCTCCTCCGCCTCTTTCTAAGGATTCTAGTACATCTGTATGAATTCGCAGAAGCATACTGAGAAGGCTATTTAAGGTGGGAAAACACTGAATTAGACCCATTATTGGCACGACTGTTTTAGAACTACACGAATAAACTCAAGGCTCGGGGGACGAATTCAGTGGGGAATTTCACCGCGAATTCGCAATAGGCACATATTTTTACTACACTAACGAATTCTTATTAGAGCCCACAAATTTATGTTTCACGATGCAATGAAAGCATCTTAATCGTTGAATGAACTTTACGACACTATAGTTTAACTGTTCCAACACTTGTAATGCTGTACATCTGATAAGTAGTTGAGTAGTTGAGCAGATATATTGTAAGTCAGACAAATAGGTCTTTTCACTTGGGCCTTTTGGAAAATTTCCCTTTCTTCCGTCTGGTCAGTACGCACCTTGCCTTGAAGCAACTCAGCTGCAGTCGTTTTAGCTTTATTCTTCGTCATTTTCCAAGGGAGTATTACTTAAGATTAGCGAAAACGGAGAAGTGAGACGAGACAAGTGGGTAAAGTGGCAATCAATATTTTCTGTACTTTGCGTGTAGGCTTTATTTTGAAACACAGTGCATATTGATATTTTAATATGTAGGTGTCGTGAAATATCAAGGGACTTGTCAAGGCGTTTCACATGATGCCAATCACAAGTCCAAATTTAAATGCTTTTAAGCATATTCAATGATAGGGGAGTCTGGAAAATGTCTCCAAATTAACTTGAATGATTTAAAAATTGATGATGGTGCTATTGATTCATTTTTAAAACCAACGCTGTTGTGAACTCTAATAAAGACAGGTAGTGTTCATGTTGCCTGCTATGAAGAACATTTAGCGGAATGAACTGACTGCCTATCCAACACTACACTTACAAGTCTTCTTACAGTTCATGTATCAAGTGCTGATAAAGGCTTGGTAGGTAAGCTACATGATGCCTTAAAGAACAAGTCATTCCAGTTAAATGAATATATTACAACAAGGGTTTTTTGAACACTCGTAAATACAAAAGAACAAACCGAAAACAATGCACATAATACTTTTATAAAATATCAAGTTTGAACTGGATGATTTTCATTTTTGTAATGTATACTTCCTAGTTGTCATTATTTAGCAACAGTCAGAATTTAACAGATATTAAAATATCGTATATTTCAGACACTACTTATTTACTTTTTATGGAACATTTTTATTTTCACAAATTACTAAAAAAATCCATATAAATTAATTAGGTTCAAATTGCAACTGGAAGTGTGAAGCTACTGGCAAAAAATGATTTCAATAATGCACAGTTTTAAAATCCTTCCTTAATATTGTATAAAATGCTGTGCACAATGGTTTTCACTTGTTCTTTTCGCCTTAAATGTTTAAAATTGTTACAATCAATTATAACTAACCTTTTTGGCACTTCATTAATCGAGTAATTAATCACCATCTATGATGAAAAACTGACTGCAAAATTCACATGATGATTATAAATATAGTTAGAAGCTGCTAAGTTTTTCATGGCTTTGTTAAGAAAAACTGCACTGATTATGCATAAAATAACACTAAAAGCAGGAGTACGTATACTGTTGCGTAGAAATGAGGAGTAACAAAATCTGATCGAAATATTTCACGGGTCATGTGATTACCCCGATTGCATCCAGTTTATTGAAAATAAAATTCAACCAATGCCTTCTCCTGAACCAGCATAATCTCGTTATATCTGTATGTCAACCCATTTGCCCAAATAGCTAACTTACGAAAACCAAGGCGGATGCATTTTTTGAAACCGTTGTTTAGGTAAGTTAACTCATCGACTCTCAAAATAGGTCTCTGTTCCCGTGGGTCAAAGCCCTAACAGCGTACTTTATTCCTCGTTCCAGAGGAACCTTTTTTTGTTTCTACTAAAAGTTGTTAAAGTATATCACTAGCATATTCATGATAATCAAAAACGAGCTCATTTGAAGTTAGATAACAAATTAATATCGTATACAAGAAATTGTACAGTAGATACTTAAATAAGCTTTACTAGAAAACTGAACATCATCCAATTGAATGTACGGGATTTTCTGGACGTTTTAATGAAGTATCTAAAATTCGCATTGTTTAGCTTTCAGCAAAGGTTGGCTAGGTGCAATGGGATAGTTTAAGAATGAAGGACTCTTCTTTATAAAAATGATAGAATTGCTAGTTCAGACTTGAAGGGCGACAAGAGAAGTACTTGCAGTTTTAAAATTATTTTTTTGGCCATATTTGGCCATTACCCAAGGATTTGCACTCAAGGATTGCTTAGAACATATTAAAATGCTAAAACACAAAGCTTTGTGAAGTAAATGCACCAAAACAAACAGGTAGAAGTAGCCAACAAAGTGCACAAATCATACTCTAAAAGCAGCGGTTTGAGACTTGCTACCTATCGTTGTCATACAAAAAACAGTGAGCGAGTACCTCAGTCGACAGGAGAATACTTTAAAAACCACAAAAATGTTTAAAAGGAGCATCCAACTTCAATAAAATATTTTTTAAAAAGGATCTAACACAACACGTAAGGTATGGACAGTAGAAACCCAGACTTGATGCTTGCAAAAGCATGAGAGAGGTATTTAAACATGGTTAATACTTAAACACATGCACGGGAAGCCCTAGTAGCCAAACGCTCTCACTAACAGTGTGTGCAAAATGGGAACAAATTCTGCCAATTTTTTTTTAATATTCAGGCATTAAGCGGTTGTGGATTGGGGGGGGGGGGTCGGAGGGAATTCAATGTAGCACTATTATTGTTTTTCATACCCATGTTTAACAGGTTAGGAGTGCACTGTGTTTTTGTCTTGTGCCGTACAGAAGAGTCGGTGTGCACCTTCCCAAACCAAACTGAAGGCAATTTTAATTTCGCATTGCCTAATTTGAAAAAAAAAGATAAACTTCTTCTAACTCCGAAGCTGCCCCACTTGTTGAAATTAAATCAATTCGAAAATTAAAACCTGGATGTCTATAATAAAACGAACTGCCCCAACCCCAATCACCCCTCCGTGCACTTTTCCCTAAAACGGGACCATTAAACCAGGTTTCCCACTCATACTGATTACAAGTATGGAAATAATCCCAACCTGTTACTCGCGCAATTTCTTGCAACGAATCTTCAATAATTAGCTTATTACGAACTTCAGGGTACTCAAGTCCCACGTAGATATATCTTTGTCTCATTTCGATGAAAATACCCTTGCTTGATCAAAACCTTATTTTTGATTGTATTACAGAGAAGCTTCATGCTGAACCCTCTCCCATTACCCTATTTCTGGACGGTATTAAAACTATTTTCGCCACTTTCTATTGCCTATACTGATTTTATTTAAGGCTCAAAATAACGGTATTCCGATAGGCAGCCCCATCTTTACGTTTTTACCAGACGTAGTGCTTAACAAAATTGACGAAATTTTAATGTCCTAGTTTCCTGAAACCCAATGTTATGAATGCTGCGTGTTTGTCCCTCGTTTTGGTATCTCACAAAAAACTATGCTGGAAATTTTAAATGACTACCACCTTTCGCTCTCCTTCAATAAGGAGGAATCCTGTATTGATTCTAAATCATTCTAGACGTCACGATCATTATTAATGAACCCGTCCATTGGAATTCCACATTTTATTAAACCTCCGCACATCACCCATGCTATTCAGTTCCACTCGTTCATTTACACCATTTATAAAACCAATGTTATTCAGAATAAAATTAGTTAAATTTTGCCCACACTTTCAATAAAAATATTTTAGAGATTGAAACTATATACATCTCGGGGAGGGGGGGACAGGTGTATGGATAACAGATTTCTACTTCTCTTACGGTGGCCACACACCAAAATCGACAAAACGTCGTTGCAAGATAAAGCGTCGCGAGACGTCTTTTCTGGTGGCAAGACCCCACCTGACGAAATTAGAAGGACCTTCGGTTTGTTGTCGTGAGAGTTCTAAAGACGCTTAAAGAAGTCTCATGACAACATCACACCCGGTGTGTGGGGGGATCAGCTCATTCGTATGGTTTTGGAGACGTCTGCAGCATGCAGAGACAGGTTTTGACAAAATGTCCTGTCGTGCGACGTTTGGTCGATTTTGGTGTGCGGAGCCACCCTTACTGGCTAAACTAACAGATCACAACTGATTTTTCAATCAAAAACCGATCCAACAAAAACCTAGCAATTTTGATTGATTCCCTTACTTTAAAAATGTCTTAAAACCTCTGCAGTCGTAATTTATTAGCAACAAAACGTAACCCTTATTTCCCTATCGGCTCCCAACTTAAATGCTTCACCAGAACAGAATTACCGTGCGATAAGAATCTTGATAAATACGGACGCAAACCTAGCTACGTTGCCTTTTGGACTTACATGTCAGACTGCCCAAGCCGGGAATCGAGCCCACGACCTTTGATATAAATTTCGTACGTTAAAAAAATGCGTACAGGGATGATAAAAAACACTAAAAAGCACTACACATTCAATGAGATTAACAGTACCTTATATTTTGGAAGCAAAGATAGAAATTGGCTTCATTTTTCGAAGACATGATTAAAATTTTAAAAACGCAAGGTTAAAACACCACACTTCACTCAGCCTGCCATCTTGGTTATGAAACGGTTGCCAGAAATGGTGACAAGACTCAAGGACAACAAGGAGCGGGGATGGAAGAGGTCGAAAGAAATGGGGGGATTTAGGATTTATACAGGGAAGACTTTTCTTTTTATGAACTTTTCCTGTTGTGCTGTAAAGTTAGAAATATTACTACGGAAGAATTGTAGCCATGATTGTAGGTTAGAATGTGTGGGATATTTATTCTGGAGATTGCAAAGAGTTTCGTGATGGAACAGAATTAAAAAGGTTTCAAGGTTAAGTCTATTGTAATAATGGGGTTGGTAGTAGAGGGGTGGAAAGTGGAAAGTATCTATATTTTGCCCAGGGGAAACGGGGGGGGGGGGGGGATTGAGGCTTAATGGCGCGTCGACAACTTGGTCATTAGCGCCAACCTCAGTCACAGTGCAGTGGTCCGGGGAAACGGAATGTTGTGCAGGGGCGCTATTGGAAGCACGGCTATTAATATCAGAAATATAAGGTACTGTTATATCGTTGAATGTGTAGTGCTTTTCAGTGTTTTTGTTTATCATCTTTGAAATCAAA